>VZTO01007975.1:40910-78896 GCA_013400615.1 Syrrhaptes paradoxus | reverse complement strand
TTTTACCCCACCACACGATCATGGAAAAGGTCAGGAAGAAATATCCCACGTACATTCACTTGCTCTGTGTCATGCTGTGGTCTTGTACAGAATAACAATATATTCCTCCTCCATTCTGTGAGGCAATCTGCACGTCTGGTCTGTCTTGTTTTATGGGTAGTTTGGTCATGAAAGGAAGGAGACATTCCCCACAGCATGGGTGTCTCAACTGTGCTTTGGTTTACATGAACGAGACGCTTGGGGAAGCAGAAAAAGTAGCTGTGACATTAATGAAGTAAGCCACTGCTGATCGGCACGAGAGAGCAAGTCAGCAGCGGAGGATTTGTGAACATGATGCTGAATGACAAATATCACTGCTGAAGAAAATTGCACCATACAGCTGCAACAGAGTATTGTGTTTTAAAATTAAGAAAGTTCAGAGACCTAAGAACACCATGGAAATCACTGCTTAAACACATAGCTCATCTCATGAGTAGCCACATAAATAAGCTCCCCTGGAAAACACTTGTCATCACTATTGATCCGGAGAGAATTCTAAACACTCATTTTAGTGCTCTCAGGTGTTACAGGAGTTCTAAGCTTTAGCAACTCGCTATGTGACAAGAAGGTTTCTGTCAACTGTTATTAAAGATGACTCGGAGTAGTATCTCCTCTGTCTGAGAAGGAAGGTTATGTAGCTTCAGGATACTTTCCTAAACATTACCATTTTACCAGCACATTGTTTGTTACGTTAACACTGAAGGTGTTATTAACATGGAGGTAAAATGTGACCGTAGGCACCAAAGGAGACAGGCTAGTAACATCATTATATTAACCTTGAACCAAGAACACTGCTCTCTTAAAACCTCAGCTCTGAGTTACTGGTATCACGTTACACTGAAAATAACCAGAAAGTACCAAACATTCAAAATAAAAGGAAAGAATCATTTCTTGTTCTGTAGTAAAAGAAATCTTTGTGTACAGCTGAAGACTAGTTGAAGACCATTATATATATGGAGAAGCACTTCAAGCCCCATCCTTGGGAAGGGGGAGGGTGAGTGAGCGGCTGTGTGGGTTTTTGCCATTTAAAACCACAACAATTTTTTAAACAATTGTTTACAGCTAGTAAGTGCCCTTACATCAACATGGTAATCTGTCAATGGGATTTTTTTTGAAAATTGATACTGGCTTTGGAATTCCCTGTGAACTAAGGATAGGATCTCTATTATCAAAAATGGGCAAAAGCCCTGAGAAATATCTGCACTAATTCCTCTGACAAAGACCAAATAAAATATAGGTTTCACATCCACCTATAGTAGTGTGTATAATTATGGACTGAAAGTGCATTGTCCTGGAAAAGAAAACCAACACAAACCCCAAACCAACCAATCAAAAAAAACCACCCCAAAAAAACAACTACTCCCCCACCCACTGCATTTGCAGGATACTGCAATCCTTTTTCTAAAAGCACAAGTCTGAATGTACTACTAGAGCACAAGTTCTCACACATGTTCACTTACTAAGCACCTAGCTCTCAAGTGGTGGTATTTGTTTATGACTTTTACAAACACCTATTTTTTGGCTTCAAAAATACTGCCAGTAAAAGGGGTTTAATTTATGCAAATTTTTACTTCCTAGAAAGAACACAGAAATTCCTCCCACACATAGAATCTACTTATATTTTTATATCGTCGCCTTATAAAATTACAAATCTGCAGTCTCAACTATAAACATTAACATGAAATTTCCTACTAAAATGGTCATTAGAGGGCCTATTTCTCATTTCTGCTCCAACAATTCACAAAGTTTTTATTAATAGACTTCCAGCTAAGCATGAATTGGGATTGGAGACCTAATCATAGCTAAAATATATATGAATCAAACCCTTATTCCTACTCCTATATACAATTCTTGTAACAGTCAACTCTGAATTCAACATGCGGTGAAGATACTTCCAAGAAAAAAAAGAGAGAGAAATGAAGTGGCTCTAGTCCTGGGTGCACTGTTCTATGGGTGCTTTTCTGAGAACTGTAGAATCTGGTCCTGGAGTGACATCCCAGTTGGAGCGCTTGGAAAGGGAAACAATTATTTTTCCAGGGGCTTCGCTGATCCATATATTTAGGGAATGGAGCATTAAATAAGCACAACAGAGAGCATCATTTTAACAAAAAGAAGGAAACGGTCAACTTGTTACTGGAGGTAGCTGAAGAGTTGGAGGAAGGAAAAAATTACCATCAGTAGACTAAAAGAAAAGAGATTTAGTTTCATTTTTTCTTCTGTAGCTAATATAACATAAAAAAAATTCAACTACAGCTACACCAAGCTTTATGTAACAGATATTATTGCCTAGTAATACTACTACTCCTCTCAATTGATTCAAATAAATTTAAGGATGAGCACACAAACAGAACCGGACCAAGGATCCCCAGGCTCACCAGAACCATCTCCAGATATTAGTACGTCCAATGCCATGATGGCCAGTGTGTGACCAGTGTCAGAAGAACACACAGATATTTCTATTTGGATTGTTTTTCCCCCTTAATTAAGACTTCTAGTAAGTTGTTTTGCCTTTAATTAATAAAACATTTATTATTCTTAAACACTTTCATTTCAATTGATCTTCAAGGGCAGTTCAATAGCCCAGAAGTTCTCTTCTTACTGAAATAGAGCAGCTAACTCTATATTTTGAAAGTTTTGTCTCAACGACACATTGATCTGTGAGACCTTCCTGTTTAATTCCTTAAAACTGCTGAGAATGAAGCACAATTTCCCTCTAGCTCTTGCAAACTTTTTTTGCTAAGCCAAGTGCCACGCCAGGAGTCTTATAAAATCTTGTAAAGTACAAAGGTCTTTTGTTCTTTAAAATGACAATCCTGAGTTTCTCGCTTAAATACAGTGTCTAGGGAGTTAGTATGTGTCCAAAACGTTGTAACACTGACACCTTAGCAGAACAAAGACAGGAATAAATGACCCTTCACTTTAGTGGGGGATGAGAGGAATTTTTGTATGTTAAAATAAAAACACAATGAAAATGGGTCTGTACTAATCAGCCAGTAAGAAAGAGAACTGTGAATGTTTTCCTACTTGATAAACTTTNAGCACAATTTCCCTCTAGCTCTTGCAAACCTTTTTTGCTAAGCCAAGTGCCACGCCAGGAGTCTTATAAAATCTTGTAAAGTACAAAGGTCTTTTGTTCTTTAAAATGACAATCCTGAGTTTCTCGCTTAAATACAGTGTCTAGGGAGTTAGTATGTGTCCAAAACGTTGTAACACTGACACCTTAGCAGAACAAAGACATGAATAAATGACCCCTCACTTTAGTGGGGGATGAGAGGAATTTTTGTATGTTAAAGAAAACAAAACCACAATGAAAATGGGTCTGTACTAATCAGGCAGTAAGAAAGAGAACTGTTGGAAAGTGAATGTTTTCTTACTTGATAAACTTCATAATTTATGTTTGGAAAAACGATCTCTTTGAAATTACATACATGTTACACAATTAAGGTCATCCTCTATTATTCTCTTAAATCATATTTCAAAATGAAGTCTGAGCAAATACAGTGAAACTGCTGGAAGGCTCACCATTTTTTTCGACTTTGAAAGTTCGAAATACTTTTCTATTTTTCCTGGGGTGGGTACATGCATTCTCTTAAATCTGCACTTGTTCTAAAATCTACGTGCGTTCCTCTAAAACTTGATGGGAACTGCTGATGGGAACTTGATGGCATACACTGAGTTCAGTCTGGAGTTCAGACTGAAACCTCATGCATTTAGCAATGTAACCCTGTGATTTCTTCTTTGAAATTCAAATAAAAGAACTAAGATTAACCATCACAAAAGCACTGGGAGAAACACTGGGAAAAAAAAAAGTGTCTTATTAGCAGCTTGAGAGGGTACATTTTGCAACCGCAGATGTTTGGAGGCTGAACTACCTCAATAACTTGGCTTTAAACCATCTTAAGCCGTATGACAGTTCAAAAGTAATCCAGAAAACAAACTGTATGAGGTGAGTTTGGAATTAAAAACCCTCCTTTATCTATTCAGTAGAAGGGAAGTAAAAGACAAGTTAATATTTCAGTGAAAGTGTGCAGCACAGGACATGCTAAAAAGTGAGTTAAGAAATCATTACTTTCCTGGATAACATCCAAATGTTGGTGCACACAGATCCCAAATTAATCAGTTGACCAGAACACCGAGTTAATTTATCTCCCTGATGGGTTCAAACATAAAACAAAACATGAGAAATTGAATTCTTATAGCATAAATATCTTGGCTGAAATCTGGAATGTAATCAACATTATCATATTTACTGAAAGTTAAAGACTTAAATTAATGACTACCATGTGTTTATCTACCAAATTTCAACTTGCTAATTGAGTCTGATCATCATTTCCCGAGTCAAATGGTTATGAGAAATGCTCAATAAAAGTTTAATAATGATAAAACACCTTTTTACATCAAAACAAACAACCGAAACTTAACACAGAATAGATTTTCATTAACACATAAAAATGGAAAATGGATCTGCTAGGGATGCTGGTGTTCATAATTAAAAACAAGCCTTTAGCATCAATGTACGTACTGCCTGCACTGATGGGATAAGAAAGCAACACGTTTAGTGATCTGTGTGGTCAACTTTTAAAGTATTAGTTCCAAATTTTAGCTAATGGATACTAGTTCCCACATCACAAATTTAATCTTTAAACTTCAATAATAAACACATTTGTGCAAAGTTACGTGGAACATTCAATTATCATGTAAAAAAATGAAGCATTCTGTCCATAAGAAGTATCCTGCTAAGAAAACATGGATCGACTGAGAAAAAGCATAAGGAATGACGATAAAATATGTAGAAATGTATCACTGCTGATTCCCACTGCCAGGGACATTAACACTGGGATATTGGTACTGCACAGCCTGCATCATGTGGTCCTTTTTATCAGGTCTGTACTATTCCAAAAACGTAACTACAGAAATAAAGAATACTCCCAGCTGCCAGGTTTTTCAGATCAGTATCCAGTCCTCTATATTCCTAACCAATGAAAGATTATTTCTCAGAGTCACATGAAGCAGTGAACTCCACATTTGGTTCAGATTTTGTATTTCTGCGTTCTTTTAGCAGGATTAGGTTGATCTCAGCAGTGATGCACAAATTCCTAAGAAGTTAAGGTCTCCCAGATTTAAAATAAATAAATAAATAAATAAATAAGTCAAAGTTAATCATCAGAAACAGCCTAATCAGATTAAGGTTGTGAACTCTGGACTACCACAGTGTTTTCCAGCAGCTCAGCAAGCTTAATCCTCAAATAGATAATACGATACAAAGCAGTTCTATCAAATATTCCCTTGCAAGATACTAAACCTATCATTTGGGTAAAGGAAACAAATATCTTTGCTAAATCTAATAAGAGATTTAAGCAAACTATCAAGGGCTACAACCGTTGCCATGTTAATCCTTTTTGTCACAACAGACAAATTTATTTGGTTATTCAAATTCATTGTCATTTGCAACAAGATAGCTAAACAAATATTTCAGTAGGAATTTATTGAAGTCCTTTCTTCTTAGAGCAGCTTCTTGTACTAGGAATGAATCGAAAACCCCAAAATTTCAGAACCATTCCTATTGGCTGGATGGTCACACTCAAAGAGTTGTGGTCAATGGCTCATAATTCTATTAAAGGTCTGAGGATTAATGAAATCGTTCTGTTTTACAGAAGGTGGTACATGAAATGTCACCTCTCATATGTTACTATGCATACTAAATTTCTCCACTACATTAGAGTACTTAAAAGAAGAATTTTTAAAATCACTGTAATTTCTAGAGGCTTATTTTTACAGATAATGGTATATTATAATGCTATAATAATGCTATAATTCCTAACAAACAACATCAAACCCCCAAACAAGGTGCTTTAGAAGTCTTAGCAACTTTTAGGTCATGCAAGGGTCAAGGTTTCCCCACTCCTTCCACAAACCAAAAGACAAGACTATAAAAAAATAACAGCAGTGACCAACAAAAAAATTCTTCCCATATTAATTATTCCTTTAATTACTTCCTAAGAAATGGAAGATTACTTTCATTAAAATATGCTGCTTCACCTTTATCTCTAGTGATAGAAATGAGACTAAATAGTACAGAGCCATTTCAAAAGACCATGTCATTAGAAGTGACTTAGTGTACACCACGTGTGATGGAACCTCGATTGCCTTATTAGCAAAGGTCATCCCCACAGCCCAATATTATTGGGTAGATGTTACTTGTCAGTTAAGCTTGAATGAATACATACAGTTAACAGATTGAACAAGCCGTGCAGATATTACCTATCAACTCTTGACAAATCAGAGAGATAAGACCACACAGTTCTCTTGACTGGCTGATCTTGACATGCTGATCTATTAATAACGAACTGTTCACAACTACATGCAGAAATTAAAACACCACTGTGGAATTCAACGTAACCTGCAGCTAAAAACCTGCACTTTCCTATCACAAATACTATGCCATTCTAAGGTGTGACATTTGCCATAGAAATAAAGTTTTGGGGCCACCTAAGCAGTCCAAATGGATGTATCCATTTACTTTACTACGAAAACATAAAATTGCATTTCTGTGAATTTATGAGTAAGAATCTTTTTCACCCACGAGTTTCTTTTCTGTAGCTCTTTATCCAAAAAACCTAGAAACACTTTTCTTCCCAATGCTGCCCTCGTGTTCCCTGTTTGGCTTTCTACATCTCCTGATCATCTTTGATCTTTCTGTTGCTTCACTTCAATTATTTTAAGGGCCTTCTTGTTTACGCTCAGGCAAAATGAAGGTATAGTGCTCATATGGAGCTCAGATGGCTGCGTAACGCTACACGAGGTGTTTACCTGCCGAAAAGCATTAAAACATTATGGTACCAGAAAAGGCCAATCAGACTATTCATCCTGCTCAATTTGCAATTAAATAAACTATGTCTTAAAAACATGCAATTTTGAAATAAAAGCAATCTCTGAAGGCTTCAGAATATGCATTTTGGAATTTGGATACTGGAAAACACATGACTGCCACTGTTTCTGAAGCGCTCTTATCAACTATACAATCCTCGCACCGCTAAATTCAGGGTAAGGAAGACGACCCAAGTGCAGCTGATGTTCTCTCTGCACAGTTGGGGACAGGATCCATCCTTAAACACAGAGCCCAAGGGGACAGAAAAAAAGCCAGGACTAGTAAGACACAGGTATCAGGGTCATTACTTGTCTAGGACTGCCAGAGAGAAATTGCCAGAGAAAAGCAGCATTTTACTTAAAGAAGAAAAGGTATATGGTGCTACTATCCAAGAACTTCAGGACAGTATTTTCTCCCAGGATCAATCCCCTGACAAGCAGAGAACTTTATGGACAGTAGGACAAGGGTTGCCATTCTTCTGTTTGCAAAACCCCAAGCAGAAATATTGTGCTTATACCCCAGAGGCAGTTTGAATCGTCTGCAAATGTTAGGCTCGTCGTGCCTCCACTGCACAGTTCATCTGTGCACGTGCAGTAAATCCAGCTTGTTCAGAGGCATCAGACTTGCCTCATATGTACACATCAGCTGTGTGGTACACGCGTTGTATGTTTGCACATACCCAGAAGAGGTCTCAAGGATTTCCCAAGGAAACAACATTTTGCTCAAACAAAATTTCTGTGAAGAAATGGGAAAGTGTCAGGAAAATATCTCTCTGACTATAGCTTGTCTGTGGTTTTCAGGATGACCCATGCGAGGAACTCAGAGAAGATGATCACTCTGACTCAAGCCATCACAGGCTGGATTCATTTGCAGCAAAGCAATATTCAGGAAAATGAACTGTGTTTGTCAGGGAAGAAAAAACATGATCATACATTTTACTGCACATCTAAAACCTGAGGGCTTATCCAAGAGGTGACACTGATAAATATTGAAAAGAGCCCTAATTTAGAATAAATGCTGATTGCTTAAGAGAATGATACGCAGTTGCACATGTGTATATGTATCTCAACAGCTCTGCAAACAATATTTCTATTGGTCAATTTTTTGTCCCCAACTATAACTCAGCACTCACATTTTCCCTGTCGTTTTTCATGGAAATGCTCTGAGTATGTATTGGACAACTTCTGATTAATTTGCATTTGTTTTCTAAAAACAAAAACATTTTTCTTCAGAAAAAAAAAGAAATGTAAATTAACTGGCTTTTTATTCTCAAAATAATCCTCATTTTTCACCGTAAGGATCAGATTTAATGCCAATGGGTATTTATTTATTTTCTAAACAAAACTGTATCACCTCTTCAGTACAATTAAGAGATCAACTTGACTCTGAACAGATTTTTTGAAGCACAGCTTAAACAGTCATACATTTATAAATATTGCCTCAATTTACTTAGCTAGTTATTCCACTGTTCATTTTATCCCTGTGAAAATGACAAAAAATAAGCTTGAAACGCGCTGACCAGAAGCACTCCCTACTTTGTTCATCAAAGATCTGCCACTGGCAATGTGAGCATACATCTAAGTTATATAAAAGCGTCAGCGGCTTTAGATTTGTTTGATAACGTTTATCCTTTCTTGGTTTCTGAACAGCACCCATAACTTTACAACCCTATGGTGTTATCAGAGCCTGTAAGAGCTATTCTTCCACAAATAATACACATTTCCTTTGCCAGTCTCACCAGAAGGAGGAGACCTTAGCTATGTCAGAAAAAATATATTCTAAACATCTATGTGAAATTTAAATTTCTATCAATAGGTGGCAACACTGTTATGTGTAACATACAAACCATGTGTGTTTATGTACACCCACGTGCCCAGACAATTTCTATACCACTACGGCATGCTTCTTCACATGCTGCTTCATTTTGTTTTAAAAGTTACCTGACACCATTTTCCAGCTACGTGCAAGTGAAAACTATCTGGTTCATGTGCTTTTTATAGAACACACGTATGGATCATCACGATATTTTAAATTAGAATCATAGAATCACAGAATGGTTTGGGTTGGAAAGGACCTTAAACATCACCAAGTTCCAGCCCCCTGCCATGGGCAGGGACACCTCCCACTAGCCCAGGTTGCTCAAAGCCTCATCCAGCCTGGCCTTGAACCCCTCCAGGGATGGGGCATCCACAGCTTCTCTGGGTAACCTGTCTCAGTGCCTCACAACACTCACAGTGAAATTATTTTAGTAATTCCCTCTGACAGAATGCAAACTGTACCAGTTGGGTCAGGAGGCAAATATCTGCATCAGGTGTATGGTCAACTGGATACCTCATACCATGGCTGCTCCACGGGGACCAAAAGATTTCTCAGGAAGACCAAAGAATTGCTCTTACCCCCTGTGAAGCCCACATGGCTGCTGGGGAGGTTGTTGAATTTTAGGGGTGTTGAGCCTTTTGCTCATTTGTCATCACAAACAAATTTTAGAAAGAAGTCCGTTTTCTGAACAGAAAACTCTAAACACGGTCATCGGCTTAGTGTGTATTATGTTGAGTCTCAAATCCAAAAATACTATGTGTGGGGGGAAAAAAAGTACTGGTTGGGGATGTAAAATTGCTGCTTTACAGAAAAAGCTCCTGAGGTATAGCCAGGGTATGCAATCCTCTTGAGGTCAGAGAAGAAGCCACTGGTAATCAGAAACAGAATCTGCCTCTCCTGCCTCTAGAGTGAGCTGGAGCCAAGAGGCAGATGCCACCTTGCCGACTACATTGTACTCACTGCAGTCAGTCAACCCAGAGCTCCGTTAAAGCTCAGATACCTTCCTAATAGCTCTCCATCGCAAAGCACAATGGGCTAATTCATTCACCTTCCAGATATGTTATTTTCATATTTCTAGCATACCAAACAAGAATAACACTAGAAAGCCTAGTGCTACTAAACCTACATTTCTATATACACTGCTGGTCTATACAGAACAACTAAACCTTCAAAGAGACAGGATCATACAATGAGATAGCAGTTCAACACACAGATAGTCTTTTGTTATTTTCTGAACTCTGTTCATCCTGTTCATCTCCCTTTTCAGCAGGGGCTTTTTTTTTTTTTTCTTTTTTTAGGCTAAATAAAAAACCAGCTGTGTATTCTCAACTGATAAGAAACGAATTTGGGTGTCAGTACAACAGGAAAGCTGTAGAAATTTTGATAAAAGCTCTTTCTGAGGAAAAAAAAAAAGTAAAAGGCATCAAAGACGTTATGTTGGACGATGTTGCAGATACCATGGTTACAGCTGACCAGAGAAGGAGGCTTCCCGCATTACTTCTCTTTGGATACTCCATTAATTTCCAGTTTAACAGCCATGTCACATACTGGCTAGGGTTCAAATATGATAAAAGAGGCATATAAATGAAAGAGATTTACAGATTACTTGGATAACATTAAAGGTGATATCATAATTTAAACTACTTCAAGTGTTATGAGGATAGTTAAAATCCATCAGGACTGTAAAAACTCTACTAACTCTTTCATAAATTTACATACATAAATACTGATATCTCAGTGCACACACATCCATAGATCCACAGCCCAGTTTTTCCTATATGAAGCGCTGTCTTTGCACTGCCACAAAACTGGTAAGGGAACAGCACTGTTGTTCTAAGAGAACTCAATAAACAAACTGATTACCTGCTTTAATTGAGAGCATAATGCAAGCATCTCCAGGCTAAACAACTAAAACTCAAAATACGCATATGTATGCGTAGCAGCAATATTGTTGGTCAGCTTTAAAACACAGGGGCAGTAACCATCAGTGATCTTCTTAAATACATTTCCACCTGGTGGGAAATACTTTCTTTACTCTAAGAAGTACTTCCAGATTCAAGTCTTTCCTCCTTCTCTCTCCTTTCTCCTATTCCCTTGGTTTTCAAACACGGATACACACGATGCAAATCCTGAGATGGCAGCGTTTCAGTAACAGTAAATCAGGCTGCTGTGCTCGCTGAAGTTATTTTCATGTTTGCAGATGATGAAAAACGATGTCTCTAGGACTGCAATCCACACTACGTGAAGGCAAACACTCAGCCTTGGTACTGCAGGAAGCTTTGGTAAAAGACATTTGTCAAAGGGAAACCACAGGATTTTTTTTTTGCATTCAGAAAGACTGCAAAATTCCTCCTACTCCTCGTGGAATCCATTCAGATTTAAACAGTTTTAGGCTGGCCATTTGTTTATTTGCTGCCTCCTAGGCAAAATACTGTGTCGGAAATCAGTACGCAGAATAAAAGACTCAACTACACTTCCTCACATAGACATATCTGTGTTCTACTCATGGGTCTCACCCTCACAGTATAGGTGGTTCAGCCTCTCTAGTTATGCCTTACCAGAAAGCTATGAGAGGTAATTCATGGAAAATATGTAGTAACTACTCATTAAGGTAACCTTAACAGGTTTATCATTCATGAAGGCCTAGTAATTTCACCATACGCTTGGAAATATTTGCCCCATCCTCTCTATCTTACTTCTTGCCTGTAGAGTGAGAATTATGCATTATCCAGTTATATATAAAAAAAAGATTGCTAGCACCCATGCAGAAATTCACAAAGATCTATGTGCAATTCAGCAGCAAGTGTCACAGCTGAAATAAAAACATTTCTATATACAAAACCTTCACAGACGAAAATCCACATACATGCGGTGACTGTAATTTAGTCATTAGTTTACAGAAAAATCCAGAGTTTTCTAAGTGCTCTATAAATCTACATAATGTCTCAAATGCTAGCTGCTGCTTTTTATCTTCCATTTACCTGAAAATGTATAAAATATCGTATCACTAGACAGCTCTTTATTAGCTATCCACCTGAAGATGCTCAGGAGAGTTACTCTAGCAAAAAAGATGGCAGTAATTTACACTCAAAAAAGGCTCAATAAATTGATCTACTTTTTTCCGGAGTGATCCAGGAACTAATCAGATCTGCTAAGTCTCCTTTTCTGCAGGTTGCTAACAGGGTTTAACGGGTTGGGGTGGGAAGAAGATGTGCAAAACACTTCTACAGAAAGTCTGCTATTACCTTCACAGACTGAAAACCTGACATAGTTCAGAAATACCCAAATCTTTTAACAGACTTTGGCTTAGAAAATATCCTTGGATGGGAGAACCTTGATTTTCACAGTCATTTTTAACCTGACTTTATTTTTATAAAGAGAAAAACTGAAAACATTCTTCAAACATACCATGTTATGAAGTGTAAGAGAAAGAGAAAACCCCCCAAGGGGAACTATTGGCAAAACAATTCTAGTAAATATATCTTGGCTACACTGCTACACTGAAAAACGTTAACATCTTTTTTTCCTCCAAAAGCAACACCAGACACTTTAGAAAGGCTTCATGGGATGCTGACCCACTTCATCCTTCACCGATGCACAGTCACCTCCAACCAGAAAGGAAGGAGCATCTCAGAGTGTGCGAAAGCACCGCCTTGCAGTTAAAAGCGAGGAGGATAACTTACCCAGCAAGTTAACTTACTTTATACTAAATCTTGCATTAACCTTGTACAAACCATGAAGTGTGTTTTCAGAACACTTTTAACACAGACCGTGATGTAGATGAGGCTAATGCAAAATATACAGAAGTCCTAAAAACACGCATGTAACACTCACGTGCATATATGTAAAGGCAGCCATAAAGAACAGCTCTGGAAATAAAACATTAATTAGAGTATCTTCAACGTAAATAGAAGCGTAAAGTATAATCAGCCCAAAATAACACATCCTGGGGAGGTGGGGGGAGGAGGAATTACTCTAACAAAATGAAATCTCAAGTCCTTGCAACAGCACACAGTATTACCAGTGCTGACTCCTGTACCATTTCTCACAAAAATGCCATCAACATTCCTGCTATAGTAACTCCCTGGAGATAAAGGATGTGCCAGCTCAGATTTTGCAAACAGAGACAAATCTCTTTGGGGGAAAAAAAAAAGAAGACAATATTTCTGTGCAGTTTCTAATATGCTGAAGTGATTTGATCCCGACATAACTGTGTTGCCCTCTTGTTCATTTTCAATTTGATTAGTATAGCAAGATCTATTTTTACATAGTGTTTAGAAATGATCACAGCTAGAGTTCATTGATGCACCTTGCACGCCAGATTGTCAGAGCACTAAATGTTTAATTGATAATAAAGATAATATCTTTGCCTCACATTTATATGGCACCGTTCACAGTGAAAGATCCCAAAGGCACTGTTGACTTACAGGTACCACTGGAGTGGAAATGGGATTGCTATTTGCTACCATCGAGCAAAAGAGCTACAAGATGGCACACAAAATGAAATCACTACCCAGAAATTTAAGATTCTGCTCCATTCACTCCCGCCACCCTGAGAGCTTTGGTCCTTGATTAGACAAATAAAAGTAAAATTTAACATTCAACCCTTTTTTCTATCCAGTTATTTCCACTGATAGTTGAAAGAGAATGCAGATGTGAAAGATATTCCAGTTTTTCTTCACAGTGATTTAATCACAAAGATCCTCTGAAGCACAGATATCAAGATGAAAACATTTTCAGGCACCAGAGTGACAACTTGACCTGGGTTTCACAGGGCCTGGGTGAATGGCTGCCCTGGAAACTTTACCGTCACGGTTTGTGCAGAGGATGGTAGAGCCACAGCACCTCAAACTCCCTCCCAGGCTCAACACACACAAAAAAACCCAACAAACAAACCAAACCAAAACAAAAAAAAAACACCAAAATCACGAGCACAATCTATGCATTTTCTAGCTGATGGAACGCTAATGATCAGCTTGTTTCTGAAATGACCACTGCCTCAAATGGGATGGGAGAAGGGGCAAACCTCTCCCTTGTTTTTTGGGCGTACCTCAGTCCAACCAATACTGAAGACAATATCAATGTATTCTGGATGTTTCTAACTAGTACCTGACAGCCATCTGCTATTCAGAAAGCAGAAGTGCTAGCCAAAGCCCGATGACCAGCTACTCTCCTAGACCCCAGTGAGGTCAAGATTCTGCTCAAGGCGTGAAGAAATCACCCTCAACACCACCAATGCACAGATCTCTCTCCAGTGATGAATGGCAAGCAGACATCTGTTCCCATACTCCTAGACTTCCCTCCAGCATTTAGCATTGTGAGTCAGAGAGATGGCAGGGATCCAAAGAACTGTACTGAAGTCATTTAAGTCCTTGTTGAAGGCACATACAGAAAGTAAGGACACAAAAAGCAATCTCAGCAGTACAAAGATACGGTCTCTCCATTTGTGCTCACAATATAGACTCAAACAACCTCAACACACAAGTGGCATTGATGCCAAGGTTGTATTTATCTCATGTAGTCAGAAAGACACCCCAAACCCCACATTTTTGTAATGTTCAGCTGAAATCAGAACTAGATACTGAATCTGAACCCAGACTTACGCAAAGATGAAACACTGAAGAACAGGCAAACATCAGTCCTACAACTGATGGCAAATTTCAACCACAGGCATCAATTCTTGCCCAATCCTGTTCACAGTTTCTGGATTCCTCATGATTTCTCAATCCCAGAGGGAACCACTTAGAAGTGATGTTTCTAGTCTCATCACTCAGCAATATACTGTATTTGGTATAAATCATTTCAGACAGAGTGGGAAACCTTCCAGGAAGAGCACCACTACCAAAAAAAGTCAGCACCTACTGAATCAGGCATGGAATAATTTAATTCTAATGCTTTCAGTGGACACACACAACCATTTTAGATTTACATCTCTGTTGTTGATATAACAATACATCTTCATCTTATATTTGCTGTTGGGGTATTTCTCAAAGTATTTCCTACCTCCATGTATTTCAGAAAAAAAACCACAACCCAAAACTTTATTATTACGACAAATGCAACATATGGATATATTTTCTGGTTTCTGCTTACAAGAGCAGATGTTTCTGGCAACAGAAATACTTTTATGGATGAGTTACAAATTAAATTTGGAGGAGAGGGAAGCCATCAGTAGACTCAGATTAATTTCATTGTTGACAAATGCAAGACAATGCATTCATACACACAACTGGGCTCTAAATAAAATGCATTTACTCAAGAGAAATACCTTACTCTTACCACAGATAATTTATTGAATGTTTCTGCTCTCATATCCTGACAATGGAAAATAACACAAAATGAAAATATTAAGGTGCATTAAAAAACTAAAGTACAAAATTAACCATTAAAAATTTTGAATGACATGGTATACAATCAATGCTAAGCCTTCTCTTGTAATACTATGCTTACACCATTTACAGTAAAAATAATACAGATTCAGAAATCAACAATGAACTTCTTATTAAAATAAATATCCTTTAGGTTTTGAGCCCTGTGTGGATGTGTTATCTGCTGCTATCAAGTGAGGATTCTGGATAACTGATCAGTTGGACATACCTCTAGCAGACTACGGCAAATTTCCATCCAGATCAGATCAGAGTTTCATAGTTTAGAACAGTCTTTTTTGCAAACCAAGATCTACCATGTGTATCACATACTTATTCTAATTGAGAACATCTACAAAGAACACAGTAAATAAAATATCTCTTGGGATTGAGCAAAAACTGTTGAAAGGCTCAGCTTCAGCTTAGAAGTCTGTTACTGCACGTGCTATGCTATATATAAACACTGAATGCTTCAGGAAATTCATTCTTCTACATTCCGCTGTATTACTC
The DNA here is from genome assembly GCA_013400615.1 of Syrrhaptes paradoxus. Taxonomy (NCBI): domain Eukaryota; kingdom Metazoa; phylum Chordata; class Aves; order Pterocliformes; family Pteroclidae; genus Syrrhaptes; species Syrrhaptes paradoxus. The sequence continues at coordinate 63,296 of VZTO01007975.1, read as the reverse complement.
ACCTCACTGCGTACCACCACCTCCACAGGTTGTTTTGTTTTTAAAAAGTAAAATGCCTGACGGTAAACTTTTTAGCAACAGTGACAAATATTGCCCGTCCTGCTGTTAATCCTTTTCATGGAGCTTCTCTGATCTATTACAAATGTAAACCCTCATTAAGATTCATATCTTTTTTTTTTTTTTCTTTCTGTATATCTTACCACAAGGGAAACTCTAAGTCACTTCTCTGTCACTGATCCTTTAAGAGCCTGTGGCTACTGCTGATCTGTATTAATTGCTACTGAGAATTCAAAATCTGCATCTTCAGAACAGGCCAGAATAGCTCCCTTCATCATTATGTCAACTGTGCTAACATTTTACCATAGAAACCCTGAGCACGATGCGGCTGGAGTCTTCTGTGATTTCAGAGTAAGAAATCATTTCTGGTGAATTACTTTTAAAAAACAATTTAAGGCTTTTTTCTTAATCTAGTAATTTCAATAAGCACTTCACTCTTTCCAAGTTCTCTTAAGTACATCTGAACTCACCACAGTTTGCCAATCTAGAATATAAAAAGTTTTCTTTGTATATTTAAGTCATTAGGATTACAATTTCCTCTTTGCTGAAACAGCCTTTCCAGTAGAGTAAACATCATCTAATTTTGGTCCAAACCTGCTTATTCAAAAATAGATATGCAATATGCCAACTCAATGAGGACAGGTTCACTGGGATTAAACAGAATCAGCACAAACAGTCAAGAATAAAAGAAATAAACGGATCTCTAAACTCTCTTATTTCTGAAAACTCCCTATTTCAGGAAAATACAGGCACACTGGAAAACAGTATTTTGAAAAGACGTTATTTCTTTCTGCACGAGTATATACAGAGAAAATGTGTACAGCGTTTTCATCCTACACCAGATATATCCGAAATGCAATTGCAAATTGTCACTAGCTTTGCTATCCACCCCAGAGCATTTCAGAATATGTGGATTTACTGACAGACTAATCAGAAAAAAATGAGTTTGCCTTAACATTCTTTTTTCAGCAGTCACTGCTGTATCGAATCCAGTGGTGCTGCCTTTCCTGTCAAAGTCTCCTTTAGCAGCTCAAGAGCACTAACATCAGTCTTCACCTACAAATACCTTAACTGCTTAAATAATAACCTGGGGTATCATATGTACAGGTATGAAAGACAGGCTTCCCTAACTGTTAGCGAGAGGAACCGCTGCTTCCCCGCAGCAGGTGCCAAGAGAGATGAATGCATTGTTCAAATAGAAAGTAAAGACCCAGAAGCCATGGAGATACCTGGCCCAACAGTTCAAGTCCTTTGAAGGGAAGCAAAAGTTTTCAAAAAAATGCAAACAGCTACAGAAACAAAACCCACTGATGTGACCAATAAGAGCTCACAAAAACGTTCGCTTAAAAACTGGAAAATCGTATTTGCACAGATTTTGACAAAATGTGGATCACATTTTAGTATCTACATTAACTATGAATAGTACTTGACTCCAGCCATTGATTGATGTATCCTTAAAACAGCAACGTAGCACTATTTTCACTTTTTAAATGAATTATTTACAGATCAAAAATGCTTAAAATAAAACCCTGAACAACTGTAAGCTAAGAAAGTTGGGTTTCTTCCCCCTAAATTGGAAAGCATTTTAATATCCCGCAGCATGTGACTTTTGTGAACCATGGGAATTTACCAAACACTTCAACAAGCAGAAAAAGCAAGGTTCTAGGGTTCAAAAAGGAATATACGTATTTGCATTTTGTAAACATATGTAAAAGGTATCATCTGGATGTTACAGGCCTTTGACCCATGATAAAATGACAGGAAAAATTCCAGATGGTCAGTGGTACAGAGATGCTGAGAAGATAGCTTGGTAGGTGGCATCTAGGACTGCATCTCAACATTTCATAGACAGATAAGAGAACTGCCAGTATTTTAGAAGGGGGACACCTAAACCAGCAAAACCTAAACAATTTCAGTGTATTTTGCAGTCACTGTCAAGTTTGCAGAAAAAAAATTGTTTCAGTATAAAAGCATTTATCATTATTTTAAAATAATGTCAAGGAGTCTCTAAAAGTCTTCAGTCATACATCATCTATGTCCTACAGAGGATTCAGGTGGCAAAAGGGAAACAAAATAAAAAAACCAAAACCACTTTTTGTGATCTGAAAGACTCTGGAAATAACACTATATATCAACAAATGAAAACTTCAGAGATGTTATTGTAAAACAAAACAAAACAAAAATGAACCCTTTATTTCCTGAAAAAAAAAGTCTTTAAAGCAGCATGTACTTCACATTGCTTCATTTAGGAGTGCATTTTGCTCTGGGATTTTCAGTTTTTTCTCCACCTCTTGGCTCCCAGGATTCAAACCTTGATTAATGCCAGATAGTTTCAATTTAGCTATTTTGCTCTCTTCCAGAGGCAGCGCCTCTGCTCAGCCCTTCTCTCCAGTCTCACCTCCTGCCTTTCGGTCCTGCTCATCACTTCCTTAAGAGCATCAACTCAGACCTCTCCTAACCCGTAGCCTCCAATTTCTTAACCATGAAGTACAAATTAGCCATGATGGCCAATTAGGCTCTAGCCCTTTGTTTACTCATCTTATTCCCCCTGCGTGGCATCAGCCACTCACATTTGGATATAAAGTGAAATTCTATTCTATACAGTATTCTATCTGAAAGAGAACATGAGAGTCAGGAAGACCACATGAATTTCTACACTTCTTTAGCTGCCATATTCTCTTGGTTTGTACCAGCAATCTGAAATTACTCCAATGGTACATGGCTAGCATGCACTTTAGGCTTCTCCCTAAAATGTCACCAAACTTTGTCCAAAAAATAAGCCTAATCAGAAAACTGATTTAGAAATCGATGTAGTATTGAGCTACTAAATAGCCTTTAACCGTAATTTTTCAGAAGCAAAACAGAGGCAGACCTTGGAAGTCAGTATGCTACTGAAAGTCACGTGGTATCTGATTCTCTTGCATTCTCCCCTTCTTCCTTTCTCAAAAAAATATCCTCCAAAGATTCCAGCCCTTTTTTTTATACAGAACGTGTAATTCTGAAGCCTGTATATGACAAGATCAATAATGCATTCAGGCTAACACATGCATTCAAGGCTGTTGCAGAAATCTCAAAAGCTTTCTATTAGGAGAAGCACAGAGGTGTCCAGCTCCCGGAGCTGCATGGGCATCCGTTCCCGCGGCACGCTTAGCAGCCTCCTGTCTGCTTTTTCTGATCATTTCCCTTCTGCCCAGGTTAGCCCCCTAACAAGGGCAGCTAAATCAGATCAGTAGCTCAGCTGCTTTCTTACAGCTTTAGTATTGTTTGTAAGGCTTTGAGATTGGAAATTAGGTCCACATTTTTATCTTTGCAATCTCCTTTTGATACGGCCATAATACTGTATGTATTATGGAATAACAACCCCCCTAATGCAGTGTTAAACTNGGGTTTTGGAAAAGCCAGGTGCAATGCAAGACAGAGCTCAGCAAGTCACTCACTCCTAGGAAAGTTCACACGTAAGGTATTTTGGGGATGTTCAAACCGCACTAACAACTCCACAAATATTCAAAGTTAACTCCAAATCTCATGAGCAAATGCTGCCCCTATATAAATTGTAAATACTGCCTACTTATTCACTTACTAGCATCTTGATTTTAACAATCAACTTGATATCCAGTTGCCAAATACATTTCTTGGTTTGTAAATTGTATCAATTTAGTTTCTTAATATTTCTCAGACTCCTTTCTGAGAAAATAAAATTATTTGAGCTAAAGCTCTACAACAGGCAACAATTCTTTGAGAGAATTCAACACAGAATGTCCACAAACCATCCTCCTTGCCTCTCTGGTAATTCACTTGTGTTACACAAGAGGAGAGTTAGCATCAATTTCCCAGTTTTCTCTTTAGCTAGCTGAACTAAACCTTGCAAACACAAACAGAAGACTAACTGTGTTGTCTTTCGGAGAAATAAAGCCTCAGATCTCTCAGCACTGTCCTCCCTTTGGTGTTTGGATTCTACTACAGCTCCCAAAAGCAGATGATCTCCCCACAGATTAAAGGTTTATACCTACAGACAACTGCATTGGGACAAAGCTGGAAAGAAGCACGGTAGATGGGCAGAAAAGAAAGACTTCATTGAATAACATATAAAAAAGCATCTCTCATACAATTAAGTAATTTTTCTTAATGTTTTAAATAAATGCTGCTTTTCATTCCTCCCAAACTGCATTTATAGTGTAATTATACGATTGCTGGGGGCTTCATATAGCTGAATTATAGGGTGTCTCTTCCACATTAAGGTTTGTGAAAGAGTCTCACCGCTTCCCTTTATATTTCTCTAACCACCGACAAGGATATTCTCAAGGCATTCTATAATTCAATTACAACTATCCTCTGAGAAACATATAATTTTATAGAAGGAAGATTTAAGCCATCACGTATCCACTTTTTCCCTGTTATGAAAGCATTTGCCTAAAGTCTGGTATTAAATTTAAATAGGTCTGAAACAATCCTAACCCAACAGTTTTCAACTGTGTCATCTGACAGTTGTGAGACTGGCACAACCCCCCAAGCTCACTCTTAACTTACGTACTGTATGGGCTAAGCACGTGTTGGAGACTGCTGTATGGTAAACACCACACGGGGAGCATATGATGGGTCGCGTGCATATGCGTAAATATATATGATATATGAGCTCACCTTGGTTTCTGTGAAAGTTTTACATAAATACACACACTGAACAGATTCAGTGCAAGTCAGCTGTAATATCACATTCCTAGCTGCTGTGCTAAATGCGATATGCTAATTAGAATGTAAAAAACAAATGTCTGAGACAATTAGTAAATGGCATTATAATATCAAAAATACTTCCCCATGATATAGATTTCTCCAGGCATGGAAATATTGTTTTGGAACCAATCAGAAAGTATTTTATATGTTGTGTTCTATGGAATGATACGAACGTTGATTGTAGCCAAAAACTGAAAAAGAACTCAATGGGCAACACCCACTCAGCTAGTTTTCTCATATGCTTTTTAGACTAACTAGTGCAAGTAACTACCCCAAATAGGCTACAGATGGCCTGAATTTGTATTCTAAAACAACCACCAAACCTTGCAAACAGCAGGAAGTCTACAATCACTTTATAGCTTATAGGTAGAACAAGTCCTACAATTCACGATGTAGATGGAAAAATGTTAATTCCAGTTAATTTCCATTATTTTTATGTAGTTAATTTTAGTTGAATGATAGAACTAAGTTTCTCAAATCTTTTATTTTAAATCCATTATAGGGATTTTTAAAAATTAAATAATTTAAAAATAGTTTATTTTACTATTTAAATATTTTAATCTAGTATTATTCTTCTAAAAATCAATATTTATTATACAGCTCATATTTCATATTATCAATATCCTGTGCATCACAAAGTATTACTACAAGAATGCAGCATTTGAAATTTGATCTTCAGCTTGATCAAATAAAATAGGAAGAAAAGTGAGTAAACTGTAAAGAAAAATAATGCAAGTATCTCAGAAATGCACATAAAGATGAGAGGAAGAAAAAAAAACAAGAAATCTGCTCACAGATCTGGAGTGCTTTGACACGGATGAGTTTAAACTCCTGAGTAGAGACACACAAGCTTGCTTACCATGGTGTAACTAGGGCTGTCCAACGTTAGAGATTACTTGTGGTAGGCATCTGAACTCTTTTTACAGGGCTTCCAGCAACAGCTTTTCCAAATGCCCAAGTTCAAAGAGAAACTAGTTTTGATCTCAATATATTCATCAGGAACTTCACTACTGCGAGACATTTGGGCATATCTATAAAAACAATAGACCTGGAAGGAATGATGGTCATTGTAGCTCAACTTGTGGAACATTCCAACGAACCTAGCGCCAAATTCCAAAAACAGGGAAATAACATTCAGTCTTCTTGACAACATACTCTTGACCAAGTCTTCCTGGTCTAGTATTTTGCAGTTATTTTAACCACGACGCCAGAAAACGAGAATTTTCCCCATTAATACCTACTGCTTTTTTTATACACAACAAAAAATATCTTTGTGTATTTAAGTCATCACTTGTGGTTTTTCAGATGCCACCTGAAATGGATTCTGAAAGCATCCCTGGGGCACAGAACTGCAGCTGTACTGTGCAGGGAAAACAGACCCTGTGCATTTTCGAGTCATCTTTACTTGAGTTTATTTTAGTGGTTTTGAAATCTGCAGCCTCAAAGCAATCTCTGATTCATCTCTTTCTTCAACAAATTCAAAACAATTCAGAATAATTCAACTGCACCATGGCAGTTATTTTCTATTTCCTAGTATTTCAAGCATGACTGGATGGCAGCCAATGCCAAATGCTGATTTTTGTAAGGGTAACCACTAGCTACCCAGGGAAGGGAAGAAAGTTGCCGGTTGACATATCATATTTCATCGATCATAATTTGTCAGCTAAACCCAAGAAGGGTTTCTAAAAAGACAACCTAGACAGCACTTCAAGAATTTTATTTTTCAGATAACATTCACAGTTGACAAAAAAACAGGCCTTTAAAACTCTTTCAGACTCCTGATGAAATTAAGCAGATTTACTCAGCCATTTCACAATTATTTTTACATGAGGATGTTTTTTGGATCAAGCAGTTCTAAAATGGTGTTACAAATGACACTGTAGTAACGCTAAATTGACACTTAAAAATAGAGGTGAATTTAATTACCTTCACTTTGCAAACCAGACTGCATTTCCCTAACTTCCACCACACAATCTGATTTTTCCGTGCAACAATCTAAACAGTAAACATACTTCACAAAGAAGTTACTTGGGGAAATTCAATAATTACAGTATCCAGAGTAACAAAAAAACTGTGGCCTAAATCAAAATAATTCCAGCATAAGTACATCTGAAATCTATGACAGAAGCTTAGAGAATTAAAACCTATGCCCAACAAGGAAATAAATAACTGCATATTCCGGTTTATACTGAATAACAGAAACCTCATGAGGTTCACACAAGTAAACCAAGGATAAACCATTGCACAGGCTCTGTCTGCAATGCCTAGCTACTGATGCACTAATGATTCTCAAACAGATCAAAAAGCTTTATGGAGAAATAAGTCAATACTATTGTGAGAATATTAAGTATGTACCTACAGACGAAGACAGCTGTCAATGTTTTACATTCTACTCAATTTGGATAATTGCTGTTCACTAGAAAATGTTGGTGCTACGCAGGAATATTCCATTTTGGTATAACTTTCCACCAATTGTAAAGCAATATGAAATAGCCCATCATATAATAATCTGAGCGGTAGCTTAAACTGTGCATACAAACATTTACGTCTGCAATGAATGGAGTCTTACTCAGTTTAACTGGAAAAACACCTTCATTTGAATTCCTTCATTTAAGAAAAGCTGTCCAATGCTTACCCCTCTAGCTTGGGGTTTGAATGGCTTCTTCATCTCTCCTCAGCCATAAACTGCCCATGTGACCTTGCACAAATCACTTTGCCATGTGTAAGACCGAGATAACAACATTTTTCTACTTCGTAAGAATATTTGGTGGATAAATATGTTAAGGAGTACAAATTGCAGGGAAGCTACAATCATAAAAACTTCACAGAGAGAGAGAGATTAGTCTCCATTTATTCGACAAGCCATTGTCAAATTCAGGAACAGGCAGAACACTGGTAAGAATACTTCTTTTCTTGGATTTTCATGTGCCTTATAGCAACAGCAACTGGTTTAATTTTGTTAAGACAGATATTGTTTTAAACTTTTGTACAAATCGATTTGTTGATGCCTTGAAACTTGATAAGACCAAGCAGTAAAGAAGGAGGCAGACTGCCCCAAGGTGGACCTCTGCTTCCCACTCATCCTGGGCTGAAGGACTGACCAGTTTATCAAATTTAGCAAGAGCCTTTATTGGCCTCAATTTTTCTGGGACTTATCTATTTACTCCAGATCCAACCTCCCTGTACTTATAACTTTGATTGTATACAGCAAAACCAAGCACCCACACAAACCAAAACAAACCCCAGACACATTTTGTCTAGAATCAAAAGGCAGTATCATTAACACAGGAACGATGACCACAGAGCTATCTACAACTGGTCAGAGCTCGGCAGCCAGAGAACCTGGCCTAAGGACTAGGTCCAAGGTGATCCAACAGAATTTTTACCAAAAAAAATAAATCTGGAAAGCCTAGCTAGAGCTCATAGCCTACCAACCAGCAACAGAAAATGAGTAGTATTATCCCACATTTTTCTGGGAAAGGGGAGTATCTCTAGATTCATGGAGACTGCATCCATTTCCAGTTTGTGATGATAACGGATACAAATGGATTCTGTCATCATCCTGCCTCCAGCTGTGGTACTCAGAGCACTTGGCACAAATGAGAGAACTTAGTATTGCATTTCCTTTCACCTACGTGCCAGGGTCAGAGAAATGCTGGGATTTTTCCTTTGTTTCAGCACTAGAGCATGCGTGCCTCTGCAGGTAATCAGTAATTCTGATGGGTGACTGCTTACCCTCTAAGACACCTGACAGTGCCATCAGACTCATCTGTTTGAATACCAAAGCAGCGAGTTTCAGTGACGGAAATGTTCCTTAAAGATAAAAATGTATTTGAGAATGATGTAGAAGATGTCAAAATTATGCTTCAGATTTGCTACCAAATGCCCACCTGTGGTTCCACATTTCCTCTGTACCAGGCCCCATGACACGGAGAAACATTAGTTTGGATATTGTTGGCAAGCTGCCTGGATCTCCACTGTTAAGCGTAAGGACACAATCGCTTGATGTTGCCAGAAAGAACCCTGGGCTAAGACAGGGGGCCAGCTTGGATGGAGAAAAGAGATTAGTACAATGAAAAAAAGAAAAAATAAAAAGTAATGGGATAAACAACACTGCAGGCCCTTAAAGACCAAAAAAAAAAAAAAAAACCACATTAGATTTGTTTCTAATAAGAAAGTGAGATTACGCTGGGGAGCCCTGAAGAGGAAAACTGCTAAATCTTTGTGACACTGATCCTTGGAACACAGAGGAATAATACACTTTAATACAGTGATGAATTTTAATAAACTGCAAAGGCCTTATTAAATGTTAAATGAAGAAACAAAAATTTTTCCAGTCTGTGAATTCCTTGTAACTGTGATGATAAAAGGGAAATAAAATACACTAAGAAAAATGTAGTGGGCAAATGTATCAGAAAGTATCCTGACAGTTAATGAATAACCAACACAGGCATACATCTACTGGTACCAAAGCAGAAATCTTCTACTTTCTATGTATAAAATGCCTTTAAAAGATCAAAATGATTGCTTAGTTTTCAAACAAATTAAAACCTTTTTCAAGGGAAAAATCCCCCATCTGTTATAGCACTTCTCTGAGTATCATAATTTGGTTATCTTTGCAGCAGGACAGAAAACCCTAATCAGTAGTATACAATATTCCCTTTAAAATTCCTCATTTACAAGTTTTCCTACAACTTCCAAGAGCAGTCAAAACCTAAGTAAAAATTACTACTTTTCTATAGCTGGCACATTGTGAACACAGTATTCTGAACTCCAAGGATGTCACTGGCTGCTGTGCCGAGTCCTGTTTACAAACCTTTTGCTTCCCAGTGACCCAAATGAACTGAATGGCTCATTCTGACTAAGTATGTAATATCCCCAAGAATAAGTAAATATTTAACGGAGTTAAAGCAGATTATTGACACAACAGATTTTACAGGGGCTTGACACAGTAGGCCTTAAAGGGCAATTATCTTACCAGGAACCAGTTAGAGCGAGAGAGATTGATGTTAGAAGGAAATTCAGCAGAAGCCAGCTCACAAACGCTAAGTGAAAAAGCCGAGCCGGCTGCTGTGGATGTCCCAGGCACCTTGGTGGAGAAGACACTCTTCCCTGTTCCTTCAGCCACCACCTGCTTGGCCATCAGGGAGAGGTACAGCATGAAGGAGCAGGACAGCCAAAGGAAGCACTCTCGCTGCTGGGACCATATGATATATTCTTACTGGAGGCCTAAGGACTAGTTTGTATTCAATAACTCATCTGTAACAGAAACCCTTTCCTGAAAAAGTTATTTTGGGATTCAATCCACTAATTCATCCACCATCCAAATGAAGGCTACATCCTACCAGTGTTCCAGGTGCTGAGCAGATGTTTATTCCACAGATAGAAGAGAATATTTTGCCATAAAATAAATTACCAGCTCACCTAATTAGGTTGAAAGACCTGGCATATACTATTTATTAATCAATTGAGTCACAACCACTTACTAAATAAAAATTATCCAGTTATGACATCTGAAGTGAGCTTTTACTCAATGGTAACTAGAAATCTCAGTACTCTTGTATACGGTTCATAACAGCTACATGCTTTTTTATCATGGTGTCAGTATAAAAATGAGAAAAACTTGGCTATTTACCTAATGATAAGAAGTAGGTGTCTTTGAACAAGACTACAAAGTAATCTTCAAATAAAACAAACAACAAGAAAGCATGTCTGAAAGTGGTAGATCAATTGCTTTCATTAAACACATACCAGTCTTCTTTCAAAGATTGTTTTCGACAATTAGCTGATGATAAAAGAACCTTCCAAATCTTTCAAGGAGTAAATATAAGAATTAAAAACTCAAAATAAATTCAGTAAACTTCCCTGTTGTCCCTCCCAACAATCCACATATGGTTGAAAATTGCGGCAAGCCTCACTGTGCCTGGTCTTTGTCAATGCTGGCACACTTTACTCTAATAAAATTCTCAGAACCAGACAAGCCTCCTGATCACTTGTCCCATTTTCACAATTCCAAAGCTTGATTATATCAGCCTGCGATAGATAAGTGAATCTAAGTGGGAGGAAATCATGATCTGTTTTCATACAGTTAGACCAAATAAACACAACACTGTCCAGCTAAGAATCTAAAGGCAAAAACTAAGATGAAACCGTGGAAACCCGTCAAGCAAGGACTTAGATCAAGCTACAAGGACTTTGCTGTTAGCATTCAAGAAAATAGTTGTGAAAGTCTAAGGCAAAGCTGAATTTACAATCAATTAAAAATTATGTTTATGTAAGCAAGGAACAAAGTACTTTCTTCTGCCTCTGCTCCCATTTTTTCCAGCTGTCTCCAGCAATTAGGCACGTATTACTAAGGAAATACACGCTATTTAATGTGTGACCATCATCAGGTATAAGAGCCCACAAAGTTAATATCCCACAATTTCGGTTTGTACTCAAAGACAATTTCCTGAGTTAATTTTAGTAACTTTATAATCACAAGCATCAAGATTATCATGTCCACTAATCCTCTTGGAAAAGATTCTGGAAGGTATTGCTGTAACTGCAAACACATTTACAAAAATGTATTGCATTCTGGGATGGAGAGGTTGTTGGTTTTTCTCATTAAGCAACAACTTTGTAGTCTGCCAAGAACAACTCCTCTGTAAAGATGAGGGCAGATAGCTTCTGAGTGCTTCCCTGCTTGCCACCTTGTGCCATCTTTTTTGATTATTTAAACTCCCTAAAACTCACAGCTACACTGAAGAAAATGATTTATCTGTTTTTCTGATGATTTAAAATAAAACCAAGAAGGCTGGAGAAAATGGGGGGTGGGGGGAAGTCAAAACAACTACTGACTACTGTTGCTAACACCAGCCATTTAAATGATTTCTTCCCAGCAGCAGCGAGAGTTTGACAAAAAGAAAAACTCACAAGAGGTAACAAGGAACAGGAATGTTTTGGGGTTTAGATGCACCCATCATACTCAGAGCATTTACACACCTACAATATAAAACCTGACTGGTAATGTAAGCAGGAAGGCAGATTTATCAGGAACTGACGACATTTTTCAGCCACTAACGTCCATCACTTTCCTCCCAGAAGCTTGGTCAGGAGTCCCTGTCCTAAGCCAAAAATACTGAGGGAGGGAGGACAGATAGGCAGAGGAAGGGGCAAGATTTCAAATAGCTCATAATGAAGCCAACTGGTGTTGTGAGTGCTGATGACAGGGTAAGTAATTTCATACATATTTAGGTATATAAGTATCATATATTAACACTACAAGGAACTTCTGGGTGCAGTAAATTCCACAGAGTCTACCCCTACTAAGCACTGAGTTTATCTGTAAGTACATAAGGGAAAATTCCAGGACCCGTGCTCTTCTAAGGTAGACATAAAGCACCCAAAAGGTGGGAGAAAAACTGAAGGCCTATTGCACAAACAGCAAGGCACAGACATGTTAGACTGTCCGAAGCATTAGATAAAATGGCATCATAGTTTAGGAAGGTCATCTTCCCAGAAATAGCATAATGATGGGAAATTTGAGTATCCTATCTCATATTAATTTCCACTGTAATCTACTGTAGAAAAAAAAATTATAAGTCAAGCTTAAATGTAAAGGAGGCAAAGGAAGAACTTGGTAGAATTTTGGCAGCAAAATTATTCATCTTGGCTTTTCAGTTACTCTGGAAATACTCAGCTGTTTAATAAGCAAGCTACTGATATATTATCCCTTAATAGCAGAAATAAAATTGGAAGCCAAGTTGAAAGCTGGCTGGGTGGATCGATTTTTTATTAATACATTGCACTTAGCAACATATGAACACTGTTGGCCTTATAAACTTTCCTTCGACCCTCTTCTGACACTTCAGACATTTAATTAAGATTCATGCACCTATCAAAGGATTCCTTGAAATGAAAATCATAGCCTTCACCAACAGGGTTGTCTTTGAGCCTGTTTCTTTCCTTTGTCCCCATTTACTTCCCCTTCTTTTTAGGTTTTTGAAAAAACTCTGACATTCCCTGATTGTATAGCATTATTATATTAGTCAGAAGATGAATAATTCCTAATTCTTGTCTTCTTCTTAGCCCCCTGCCTCAGTAAGGGGGAAAAGACCAAGGCTGAGGCACATCTTAATCAATAAACCTTGATTCCCATTCCCATTCTCACACCAATCTTACCACACGCACATTCCTAAGGCATGAAAAACACCTATGGTCCTCTTGCCCAAATAACAAAGAACAGCTACATTGCATTTTCCAATTCAGTGTTTTGATTAAGGGATACACAGTGCTAGCTACTTCACAAAAGCAGAACTAATTCAGTGCACTCAGTAAGCACAAATTTTTCTAACTGTTAAGGCCCACTGGAAATAAAGACAAAAGGACCTTTCAACTCTAGCCCAACAGCTCAAATTTAACTCAAGTATCTGGTATGAGCTAAAGGATAAAAAAGCAATGATACTGGGATTTAAACAACCCTTCTTTCATTCACAGCATTGCTGTTTAATCACTATATGACAAGGATCAAGACACTGACTGAAAGGTTTTACCCAAAAGTCTTCAGTATCAGTGAACAAATGGCCAGATACCTGCACTAAAAGGAATCTCTAATTTGAGTGTAGGCGTTGGTGGGTCACTGAAGGGTGTTAGCACTGCTAATCTGATTCTTCTTCGAGATCAAGTAAGGTTAACTCCCAGTGCAAAGGCCTCTTCGCAGCACTAAGTGACATGCTAATGGAGCAAACAGGACCCAGCTCCTGTGTGAGTGCTGGTGTAGGTCGGGGCCAGCTGTGTGCCAGGGTGTGCCGGTCAGCCAAAGCCACGGTCTGTCTACGGCAGCAATCTCCTTACAGCAATTCAAGTAGAGCACGGGTATGAAGCAGCAGCTGGCAAGCTCCTTACATCTGCACTGTGATTAGGACAGAGGATTTAAATATTTGGATTTAGGTATTTTAGATATTTAATGGATTTAGGTATTTGCAAGAAATGCTCCAACTCGAAAGGCTACTGGAGACATATTCGGTATTTAGTGTTTTTTAAAGAAAATTACTAACTGCATTTAGGTTTTATGGAATAAGAAAGAATCCCACAGATAAACAATCATGTAAGCACAGAACATTTGTCTATAATCTAAGGAAAAGACCTATCTTGGCCATTAAGCTAGCTGGTCAGTAATAAAAAAAAACCCAACAACTTCCTGCAGAGATGATGTCAAAATTTTTTTTGTCAAAAACTGACCAAACTATTCCCAGAGCAATTGTTTATATATAAATCAAGCGTTAAGGAACGAAATAAAGGAAAAAAATTAAAGATCAATGAAAACTAAATAATACAAAAGTAAAAATGTTTGTTTGGAAGGGAGCTCTGAGGGTCCAACATCCCGCTCAAAGCAGGCCTAACTTCAACATTAGGCAAGGTTCCCCACAGCCTTACTCAGCCAAATTTTGACACTCTCCCAGGATCCCACAACTTCTCCAGGCAATGTGTTCCCAGGTCCCTACCGACTGTCACCAAGAATTCATCGTCCTGCCTTCCCAACCAGCATTTCCCCCATTCCCTGTCACTGTGTGTCCCCGAGAGCAGCCTGGCTCCTGACAGCTACCACACAGGGATATACGGGCGGCCTGAGACCAGCCACTGCTGACACAAGCTGAACTCAGCCCTTCCATCTGTCCTTCCTCGCAAGGTCGCCTCTTCCCCACACCTCCACTCAGCGGCACAGCACGCCTGCTGAAGCACTCAAGAGTGAGAAAGACCTTGTGTGGGAGAGTTTCAAAACCATTTGGTATTGACTTCACACTGCTCCCACTACTAAGCTAACACCAAATGCTTATGAAAATTCCAGCCTACCAGCCTGCTAGCTGAAAATATTATTAATAATTAAACAGATCAAAAAATATCTTTTTTTTTTTTTTCTGCTTCCTATCTTGCAGGCCCCATCTGTTGTCTATTAACCCTTAGTTTGTACGGAAAAAGACTGAAGTCCTTCCTGTTCTGTGATTCCTGGCAGGCTGACTACAGTCCATCTGAACGATTTTCTTTCATTTTTTAATGGGAGTGAAAGAGGGTCTGTAAAGTATTTTTATTTGTTCATAACACACTATGTTGTCAAACTGCCTTTTCTGAGAAAAAGGTCAAAATCATTTGTGTATCACAGGATTCTTGCACCTAAAAGATTTTGCCTAATAATAACTACACACAAGTGTGTATTTGTAGGTGTATATTTAAGTACAAACACAACTCATTTCACGTGCATTTCACGGGTGAGATATCTATTCTCTCCTCCCAGATGATACTTCTAGAATGTTATTTTTCTACAAAAAGAACCCAAAAGAATACAAAAGTAAAATTAATAATGTAAACCAAACTATGTAAAACAAAAAGTTTTAAATAATAAGGGCTGATTAATCTTTGTAGTCAAATCCGGTTAAAGCATCTCAGCTTGTCTCCTCCAGAAGCAGAAGAAACAGCACTGCAACTAGATCGTTATTTGCAGTACTCAGTAACACTGCACTGATATCAGATGCTTCTGTTGACAGAGAACACTGATCAGGGACCAGCTCTTTGAAGGGTCCCAGAGGACCCAAAGTGAATCCTACAGGCCCATCCAATCTGAATTATTTTCTGACTTCACCAATGAAGCTTAGAGCACATACTAAAAGCAGCTTTTCCTGAGTGACTAAGAGTTACCATAACATTTTAGTTACACATCAACACACACTTAAAGTGTACTGGTCAAAATGTGATTATTTTTCATAAAATCATTAACTACCATTTTTAAAGTTAAGAAAATTCTGAAATAATACTTGGAAACAGCAAAACAATATATAAGCTAAATGATGAAAAACAGTATTTCGTAATATAATAGTAACTTGGACAATCAGTTGGAAGTTCTGAAAAACTTATTTCCATGTATCTACAACCGACCAGTATATTGTAAAACTGTACACTGCACACTAAGAGCTCTTGTATATACACTGTATAATAAAGAATATATTTTTTTTGGTATTTGCAGCAAGATAAATATGCAATCAGTAGTAAGACCCAGCTACCATTCAGAGTTACAAAACCAGAGCTTATTACTTGCTGCCACAATGAAAGGCAGGAAGCACTGCCAGTCATAAGAAAAATACCTGTACCCAAATCAGCATCCTCTTGCATAACAGATAAAAACTGAGCCTTGGTTATAAGGTTATGGGGCTACTAATTCATCAGCTGGGCAACGTCAGGAGAAAGAATCCTCTTCTTAGAGCAGGCATAGTTCTCTGTATTTCTGTTCACCCTTCCACAATGTCTGCAACTCTTACTTGCATTTGGACTTGGAAAACACTACCTTTACTTTGTATTTCTGTTAATATTTTTTGTGGTTTTAGCACATTTTAACATAATTGATCCAAAAAAAAAATAAAAGGTTATCCACTGCTACAAATGCAGCAGTCCTTAAAAGCAGTATAGTTAATAACTGGCATTGATTAGAAGCTCTAAATGATCCTGCTGGGATTTAGACAAGCAACAGAATGCTTCTCTGCAAAGTCACATTGGCCAAGGAAGGAGTCAGAAGAAGATGATGTGTACAAATGGGATGTTTCTTTGACTTCCACCAGGAGTTCCCTTTCACATTTTATACCCCTTCTCTCCCAAACTGAAATCTATTCAAACAATTTCTTTGTTCCATTACTCACCATCAATCTGGCAAGCTGCGTAGTAAACCCCACAGTACCATATGGTAGAAGACAGCTGAGATATAAACGTGTTGTGTAATGTCAATCCTAATGAGTGACAAAAATAAAGCTCAAAGAGCTAAATAGCTGGCTTAAGCATCGAAAAGCACCAAAAATTCACAGATAAGGATAAAAGACTACTGTGTCACCAATACCAAATATTTCCAAACTGCAATACTGCACCTTATAGACTTGTGGTACCACTTTTGCTCCCTGCAGCAGCCTGACTGAAAATCTGCATTCTCCAAAGCTCCCAATGAAGAGCTCGGCAATGCTGTCAGCTGTGCCTAATTGCCCACTGCTGCTGGAAAAGAAAGGGAATGTAAACACATTCATTTATCTTTCTCCATTTGAGTATAGAGACAAATAGAAGAGAGAAGAATTTTCTCCATTTGAGTACAGAGAGGAATGAAAGCGAGAAGAACTAGAAGTTATTTTCAGACTCTCTTTAGTATAGCTTATCGCATATGTAAAAGTTCAGCTCGAAAAAGCAGATAACAAGAAACAGGGAAACACAGTATTTGAGGAAGTGTAGGTTTTAAGACCTGTCTCAAGTGTTTTAGTTGTAGTTTTGTTCAACATCAAGCATATTACTGACAATACTGACAGTCTCGGACAGAGTTTCAGTACTAGAAGCACAACCCATAAATTCCTGCTCCCTCCTACCCCCTCCACCTCCCTGCCCCCTTTTAAAAATACTCCTGCAGCTCAATCTTTCCCACTAACATCATAAGACAATCAGATATGGTAATGTCTGCAAAGCTCTGCTTTTTTTTTCTTTCTTTCCTCCTGCTTCTTTTAGAATACACTTTAAAACTGGAGAAAATTAAGTCTCCACCAAGAGTGGCAGTTATGAAAACCCATCTGCATGGGCCCAGAGTTATATAAGTATCCCAAATTGACACATTTTGGGGCAGAAAAAAAGGCACAGAATATTCTACAGAGAAGAATTTATTTTACAATGTACAAGACAAAGAACAAGTATCGAGGGAGGAACCCAAGCCTCTTAAACAATCCTCATGCTAGGCTGGTACATTACACACATTCCTCAAATAAATCAATCTTGGTCATTGTGTGCATCTCCATTTAGTTGGAAACAGCAACGAAGGCTTTCAAATTCAGTTTCCTGGCATTCCCTCCTCCTATATTCTGCCCTTCAAACAGGTCTTACAGCGCACAAACTGGAACACTTTTACATAAAGCTAAGCCAGAAGATCTACTCCAACGACTAACAGACACTCAGTCTACAGCACTAAACCAGACCCAGCTGCAGCCCTGCATGGCCCAAGGGCACACACTTCACCTTCTACATCTCACACTACTGACCCACTGCTCCCGTGGACCCACTCTCCATGTTAAAGTAGGCATGGACATCAAGATGCCCATACCAACAGCATCCACTTCTCTGCAAACTGAGTGCTTGGTTCTGACTTCTTAAGAAACATTACTATTTAAGACTGGAATAAATTAGACTTCACTCTCTGGATTATAGACTGATGTTTTACACAAGTTCTCACAACTAATAATACTATTAATCTGAAATGTGTGGGCTTATTGTTTCTTTTTAGAACAGTTATAAAGTTTATGTTCAGTGAATCCGCCTTCCCTCTTTGTCCTCTTGAGATACATGTTACTTATTAGCACATCTCAAAATTTTGTTTCATTATTGTATACACAAAATGAGGACAAAGAATCCTTAACTGCTTTGCTCCCAACATCTGGTTCCATACCTGCAAGCATCTGAATTTCAGGCAGACTCTACAGTGTGACTTTTCCCTTTTTAAGGTTTACAACTTTACTGCAAGGCTGCTGGTCTATTTAGACTTGTATCACCCAGCAAAGAAAGCAGCCAGCAGCAGGAAGCTCACCGAGTCAGAAGAGATTACTGATCTAAGTTCTTTGGTAGGGCGAGTGCTTCATTTTCACTCCGTCAAGTACCAAAAAGTTTCCTATGTGGTTTACGCTACAAAATTATTAAACATAACTCTTCTATTACTTCTTAATAGAAACTGAAACACAGCAAATTTTGATTACCATTTAATCTGGTAAGAGACACTAATTGAAAGGACTTACTATAAGACATAACTCAGAATGTAAAAGGCACGATTGCTACGTCACCGAATGCAGGCCTAGAGAGAGCAACGATGTTAGAAGCGGTACCTTGGACAGCAGCCCTGACACCATGTTCCGATACCCGGACGTTTGCCACCGATTATTGAATTATAAATGTTACCCCAACACAGTTATATGTGTTTTTAAATCAAGTAAATTTGTGTGTAATATCGGAACATTTACAGCTAGCTGGTCAGTAATTAAATAAGTATTGCTGAGGGGCCCAATGTTTCATTTCAGTTTTGCTGCCAGATAAAAGGTAGAAACAACTTGTGGAGGTCCTGTGCCACTCAGAGAAGAGTTTTATGCTCTGACTTGTCCCTAAGTGACAAAGAATGAATCAAGCATAAATGCTGAGTGAAGGGGCAAAAAAAAGTCAAAGGAGTAGAAGGAACAGCTTCTCCACAAGTTCACTTGAAACTCCCCTTATACACAGATTAACAGTGCTCCAAACAGCATTAGCTTTTCCATAGAGCCATCACTTACTTCAGAAGGTTTTGCAGACTCCTATTCTAGCAGACACTGCACAAATACAAAATAAAAGTAACCGGAGTCACACAGTTTACAAATCAAGAATGAGACAGAAGAGAACGATGAATACAGCAAACAGATGGGAAAAGAAAAAGGGAAAAAACAATGAGACAACACTGGTTAAAAGGCAGTCTCAGAGCATAATCTGAAGTGACTGGTGTTAAACATTCCATAGATATCATAAATGCAGAGTTCTGCACAGGCATTTAAGGATGATGAACTAACTTGGCAGATGTTTATGAGTAACCTTTTTGTTGAATAAAAGGGACAGAGGTGATTTTCTAAACACTTTATTAGATAGAGATGAAGACTGGCACAGGCTGATTTGGGCATGAGCTGTCTCCTCTTCTAGGCTACAAAAAGAGAAACTAGGCCACAGAGATCCAAGAAGAGAAAAGTTAACCAGTTCATATTTGATGAGGCAGAGAAAGTAAGTTGGAAGAGACGTTCAAATGACAAGCTAGAGCAGTTTTCAGTGGTTATAAAGGGAATGTGTTCAGGGAAGACTAGAGGCAATGGCCACAGCAGTCAAGAATGACACAAGATTAAGAGATTTAACTCTTCTGTCAGAAGAGTGATTTCATCTTAGAATATAACTACAAAAAGCACACTCACTTTGCCAGTTTGGGTCAACCAGAAGTCATAGAAATGTGCACGCTGCAGTGCTGAACCTGAGCTATCAAACCCTGCCAGATTCTTTCCAGCAGAATGGCCCAGCAGCTAGAAAAAAAAAAAAACAACAAAAAAAAACAAAACAGAAAAACCAACAAAACACAAACTGCTGAACTCTTGCTGTCAAGACTGCTCAGAGAAAAGTTGCACAAACTGGGCAAGACAGCAACCATATAATTTTAGGGATGACAGTGAAAATTCAGCTGTAAAGGTAAGAAGAGGGAGGATAACAAAGAAAGGATTAGAGACAAGTAGTTGATGCAGGAGAGGGCTGAGTCATGAAAGTCAAAGGAGGAAAGGATTTCAGGAATGGAACATGCTATGAAATGTTAAAGCCATGCAATGGCTTTCAGAGGATAAATGGCTTTTGTTCTGACCTTTCCTTCAGCATTATCTCCTAAGGAAAATAAAAGTCATTCAGCAACATCCCCCAACTTACTGCCACAGGACTCCTAACAAACTACCAAAATGCTCCGTCACGAAGAATTATTTTTAACAGCCCTGTAAGTTGCAAAAAATCACTGAAGTCTTCACAATGAGACTTCCACCAATAATTCCCTACTTCTAAGAAAATGTTATTAATTGTTAGACTTCAGGAAAAACAAGCTCATGAATATTTATTATTGAGTTTTGACTATAAGCCACAAACATCCTTCTGCTTATATAAGCACTAACATGAAAAATCAACAACTGAGAGGACATAAAGGCTCCCATCCCATTCAGCTTCCAATGACCCCAAACACTACAGAACATGGACACCACTGACCCTCTGCAATGGAAGAATTCAGCAGGAATTTCATACAGCAATGAAAACTACACATTTTAATTTTTATAGATTATTTATACTCAAGGAGATATAAAATAAGTGAAGACCAATAATATTATTACACAAAATCTGAGGAGCAGTATCTGCCTGCATTCAATCCGTTGCATTTTCCTTTCTTTTTTTTGTGTGTCCTGAACACCACAAGACAGACTTTTAATTAAGGCAGCAGAAAGCAAGTCACAAACTGTGAGATGACTTTGTTGTCTGAGATTAATTTTCTTAGATATCTACATGCAAGTAGATGAAGTTAAGCTTTTTCATTGTTTTTCTGAAAATAAAAAATGGAATTATTATTTTAAAAATAGGTATATTTTTCATCCAGTTACTCTCTTCTAGGGTAGGAGTGCAGTGAAAATAAAGAACACCTCATGCAACACTGCCTTAAAAATCTAATTGTCCAACCAATTTGTCAGAAGTGACTTGACTTTTAAAGGCAAGAAGATGCTGAACCTTATCCAAGTTTGTTAATTAATAGCCTCCCTAGATAAATTCCTTCTTACTGCTGTACTTGATTACTAAATCTCTTTGCTTCAAGGCAACAGATGGTTTAAGTTCTTCCAAAATTAAAAAGTCCAGAACTCTCCATACTACAACCACCTAAATTTAGTCAGATGCTTAAGTATTAATATTTTTGTTTTTAATGAGTAAGGAAACAGCCATGGATAGATGGAAAATTCACTCTTGCAATTTTCTGGACAGTTGCAAGTTCAGCAAATTATTTATACATTGCCTTGTTTAGTAAATTGTTGATCAGCTCCAGGAACATAAACAAACGCACCAAATCCTTGACACCAAATCTGAATCCGCTATGATGAGAACAGGTCAATCACACCCTTCTGTCAAAACTGTTAGTTCAACATTCTCCATAGTAAGAAAATAAAAGCACACTACACACTCTCAACTTGTCAGTCTCGTATCTCCAGTTGTTCCTTCTGCTTTTTCCCAACAGAAGGGGCTAGCCTTTCTGAACTGACCTAGACTACCTGCATAGTTTAAATGAAGGCCACAGTAACCATGTTGTTTTAGTGACTACATATTAGAAGACTCTAAACACAAACACTACTTATTTTCTCCTGTTTATATGGCTTCATGACCTCAGGGCCACCAAAGTCAGCTGAAACCTTTTAATTGATTTGAAAATGCACCCTCTGACCCTGATGTTGCAAAGATCCACGCAGAGAGATTCCTGCTTCAATGACTGCAACGTTTCTTTGTAGAATCAGGGCTACTAAAATACAGCGGCTGATTCTTTGCAGTAATTTTGGATTTTACTGCATTCCAAGTTGTTGAAAATGCTGCGGGGTTTCTTTGTCAAATTACACTAAACCCATAAAAGGAAAAAATCTAACTTTTGGCTTCACACAAAAGTATGTATTAGAATCCAAGTACAAAAAACCCAACAGGTTAGTTGTCATAACTGTTGGCACAAAATGAACATCAAGCATCAAGAACATTAGCATTTCTGAATAGATCATGTCTACTTACTAATACTTTCATAATAATATTTTCAAACTATATTCTTAAAATAGCCTTTTTTAAGTTTCACCCCAACTATGTTCATTTTCCTGCTCTAGAGTTTGTTGCATCCCATGTTTAGTATTTCATGCTTTGAAATGTTTCAAAACCTTGAGCTTGAGAACGTCAAGATAATTTCATTTTTTCAGTACACTGTTGCTTCTGAGCCCATTCTGCTTTCTCCAAAATTAAGTCACAGGGAAGAATTCATCAGTATTTCTATTACACTAACTTTTTTTT
>VZTO01007975.1:14205-38182 GCA_013400615.1 Syrrhaptes paradoxus | reverse complement strand
CAGCAGGAAGGAAAAGTGCCCAGTCCTGCAGTTCCATTCTCATGAGCAGCTACCCTGAAATCTGTGAAATCACAGGAGACAAAAATACAGGCTCCATCTCACAGTCATGATCAGAGACTGACCTGTCAATTCATGTGCAGAAAGTTATATTAGTGCATTTAAGTTTTGACCTCCTTTGGAGGAATATCAGAACCCTTTGCTACACAAGTTTTACTATTTACAACGATGTTTTGATCCAGAAGTCAAAAATTACCTTAAGCCAACATAATTTCCTAATTAGTTGATAACAATTCAGCTGTATATCAGACTAACAGCAGCTTTTGATAGGTTGCTATAAAACAATTGCTCAAAAGCAATGCACTAATACAATGCACTAATGCAATGTGTAAATGCATTTAGATACAAATTCTTAAGCACCTGCATATAACAAAGTTTGTAATTCAGAAGAAAAGTAGATATATTCAGTGACATTATTTCTCATTTCAATTCTCTTTCTTCTGTGCACATATTTAAAACATACTAATTTTTTTTTAATTTAGCCTGTATGCCTAGTTTTCAGAGGTAATTACTGCATGCAAACTACTTTAAGTATAACAACAATAAAATATCATGGTTATCTCACCATTTATTTGTAAATGCATTATTCTAGGAAGACTCCTTCTGTGTCACATTTAATTGCCTTTGAAGATCCTGCCATTTGAATCTCTCTTCTGGAACATGCATTTCATCATTATTTTTTAGCCTTTTTACATCAATCACCACAACTGCTACAGAAGATTTCTGGGCTGTGAAGTGATAATTTGTTCCAGCGATATTAATGAGGCAAGCAGTGGTCTTGAGGGAGGTGACAGCCCATTGCTTTGCAGACAGCAGCAGATTAAGGTGTTGTACTGTACATAGTTTGTAACGTATCATTGGAGCCTTCAAAATATTATATGCTACGTCTTCAGGTGTTTTTACCACCCAGACTACCAATTGCCCATGGAGTAACGTTACATCCCTTGCCACAGAGCACCGCCACTCACAGAAGCTGTACTAATGGTAGGTGGTTTGGAGGTTCTGGGAATGACACTACAGAACCAGAAAAAAAAAAAAAAAAAGATTTGTTGATGCTGTAATGGCATTCCCAGTATACTGCTGCAGGAAGCGGTACATCTGGAAACAACAGATGGTCTGCGCTTAAATAGGAGTATTTTAATACCCACACATCTCTAATTCAGTTCTACAGGTTTGATTTCGATGTTTTCTCAGATTATGGAGTGTCACAGGATCTCTATGACAGGCTTTATCCACATTACTGTTACTATCAATACTGCCAGCTAAAACCCTAATGTTGTACTATCTTTATCTGTGAACCCTGACTTAGCCATATGTGCACTTTCAGAAAAGCAGACTTGGTCTTTAAAACAAAGCTTAAACCAGAAATTTATATGAAATAAAATACTATTCATTACAGGCCAGATGTTCTACCACCCTGAATCATTCACCATCGTCTATTTAGCCTTTTGCACTTTATGATATACTTTGTACAGGTACACACGGTTCTACAGAATAATTTCAACTAAAAGGGGAAAAAAAAAAGAAAAAGAGACGAGAGAACACACTCAGGAATCTTTTACATATATCCTTTCCACATAAATGCCTCAAGCTCTCAACTGATTTATACATAAGAGCTACTTACAGGCATTCTAAAGAATAATCCTAACCGTGCATGATTTACATTTCCACATTTTAACTCAAAGGAGGAGAGGAAAGAGGATATGGCCATCTGCGTAGTTCCAAAGCCTTCTGTGGATAACAGTTAGTGCTACCAGCTCTCCCAGTTACTAATGCCAGATTGAACCATTTGTAACTGGTGCATAGGGAATGGCTGGCTAAGAGCTGGATGATCAGCTTCTAGAAAAAAAGACTACATATATATTTTTAAGCAGAAAGCACAATTATCTTCCTGATGATTAATCTCCAGCAGAAATATAACACAGTAAAGATGAATGAGGTGCAAATCTTCTAAGAACATTTGGCTTTATCTTCTCTTCAATAGCATGCATTCAAGGTATTGGAATTTTGAACCCAACACACCATAAGACAAATTTAACAGGTGTGTTACACTGATCTAACAAAATATTTATACCCTTGGAAATGTAAAAAACAGATCCTTATAGATGGCTTAAATTGGAAACTTATTTGAGCATAATTAGCCCTTATGCCTTGGTAATATGGAGGTCAGCATCTGTTTAAAGTAGGATTTGATTTCAGTTGAAGCATATGGATAGGAATCCAAACTCTTTTTCTCATTAAAAATACACCATTTAATTTGGCTCAGTTCAGGACGATTAGCAATATGTGCTCAAAGAGAAGCTTACAATTGGAACAGGAAGAGTTGGCTTGGGCAGAAGACTACACACAGAAGAGAATCCAGAAGCTAGTAAAAATGTCCTGCATACACTATGCCAGGCTCTTGTTAATGCTATTAGCTCTTCATTTTCATAAGCACTCAGACATATTTAGTAAAAACATTCAGCCGACAAAAAAAAGATAATAACATATAATAACAATAAAAAACCCATATAAATAAACCAAACATATTATCTCCCTAAAATACCCAGAGACCTGTCTTACAAGCTTTCTAGAAATAACAGAGTTCCAAAAACAAAACCTACCCTGAGGTTATCTACATCTAAACATTACTAAAACCAACTGGAGGAAACATACACTTGAAGAGGAAAGACATAACGCTCTGATTCATGGTTTAGAGGAATATGCAATCAAATACATGGCTAAATCTAAGGCTTGCACAGTTACTGAGCTGCAAGGTTCAAATAATGTCGCAATGCAAAAAATATGTTAGAGGAGAGATTTTAAAGTAAATCCTACTGCTTGCCAGTACCTGTCCTAACAGAAAACAAAACCAAAAACCCCAGAAAAAAGATCCCTTAAACCAAAACAGCACACCCTGTCATCTTAACATTCTCTTCTCTAGAACTTTTTATGCAGTGCAGAATGATAACCCATCATGTTGTGCTGACACACAGAATGTGCTGCATTCAAAATTTTAAAAATAATTACCTGTTTAATACAGTCAAAGCATTTTCAAAGTTATTCTGAAGCCTGTTCCTGAAACCTCAGCTGGTAGCAAATGTAGCAAACTAGTACCATCAGCAGAAGAGCTGATTTAGCATACCTTTATCTAAATACCTTCCCCATGCCCCACTGAATTACAGAAAAAATATGAAAGTAACCACATGCAGCATATTTTTTTCCACAGTAATATATAATTTAAAAATCACAAGAAACTCACTGCTGTAACTTTACATTTCACTTCCTATAACTTATTTGCAACACAGGAATTCAGTGGCTTGAACTCTAAGACTTCAAGACTGGATTTAGCACAAACCTCTAAAAAAAAAAAAAAGTAAAAAACCTAATTTTGTCTAACTTCCTTGCATTTCCTTATTTTATGTGCTTAATATTTTACATATAATCTTGCTACAGAAACACAAACAAACCAACAAAGAGAGTACATCCATGTCTCCTTCTACCACCCAAATATCTTCTGCCCATTCACTGTTTGTGAATTGGATGATCTGATAACATGAGACGGCCAAACATTTTCGGAAGCACTATTACTCTGTCATGATGTAACGATGGTATATTTGCTCTCAGCTTCCCCAGCTTTTACAGCAAGTGACTGAGAAATTACTTTTCCATGCCGCAGTATTTCTGGCCATGATGTGGTACAACAGAGCACACAGAATTGTTCCCTATGGTCCCAGGGGTAAATGTTCATTTGTGCTTCATTTTTAGGTTTGATTTAACAGGACCTCTATCAAAACCCTCATCTTGGGGGTCTTGATAAAAACTGTTCCACGCTGCTAGGGCACCATGTTATGACATAAAAATGCAAATATCATAAATTCTACACAGCCTTCCTCTTATTCTTCCTGAGAAACTGCTCGAAACAGGGTGGACTTCAGTGCGTCTTCTCATTTACTATTAACACATCCATATAATACTCTCACATAAAATTTACTTTTATTATAAATTATCCTTCTTGTTAAGAGGCTCATTAGATTGTGTTTAATTGCAGACCCTTCTTTGCTTATTGGAATAATGAATCAAATTTTGGAAAAAAAATGCTTTGCACTATAGCTTGTTTCTGGGTAATTTAAAACACCATGATACTCTGTTCTTTGACTGTCATTCTGAAAAGCAGAATAAGCTAACCAGATCTCTATTCCTTCTTAATAGGACTGACTGTTCTCATCAAATATGCGGAAGAAGAAAGGAAAACAGGCACTTATTCTTCCCCCTTTGGATTTCTCAGCTGGGGAGAACACACTTACCAAACAGTTTCAAGATTATCAAAGTAAAACCTAAATCTTCAGCTGCATAATACAGTCATTTTCAAAGGGTATTCTTTCTTGGTGTGCTGAATATAACGATATTAAAATGTACTTAGAGTGGCACTGCAATTTACCACTGGTTTGAAGGCACAGTAAAGCAACAGGCATGGCCATACAACATGCAACCTTAATCTGCCTAATTCTAAGAATTTGCCAGCTTCTAAGTAACTGTTGATTAAAAATAAACAACCCCCAATAGGACAGCTGAAACCATAAAAAGCCCCAAAATATTACCCTGCCCATACTAGGCCTATTATTCTACAATATAACATCATCTCATACCGATTGCTTTCAAAATTCAATGTATGCAAAATTTTGATAGATGGATATTCATAAGGATTCATGTGACTTAACAGGGTGTAAAAAGAAACACCCATAATTTGCAAGAATGGCTGTTATTACAGAGATGCAAACAATAATAATGATGTATTGCATTAGGAGACATCCCACGTGTATTCACTACGTAGTGACCTGGGATAGACTCCCTGTAAAACATGTAAGTGATGTTTAAATATTGCAATAACAATGAATACGACCTTCCCATTGTTTTTCAAAACAACATATTTGTTAAAACTGTCTAAAAGTAGTAGTATATTGGGTAGAGTAAGTGTTACTCTTCAACCTCTGAAAAAGCCAAAGTAGAACATCGATTTAACCAATACATAGTCACTGAAAAAAAAAAAAACAAACCACAAAAAAAAAACAACAAACCCACAAAAAAACCCCCAAAACAACCAAACATTCCCCAAAGAAGAAAATAATGAGTATTCAAACTGGACTTTTCCAGTATTTTCTTTGTACAGCCTGGAAAACAATTTTAATCACAAATGAAGTTTAGCAGTAATATTTCAATAGGCTAATTAAAGCTTCTCAAAGCAGTGATTTTCTATGAATTATTTCACATCATCAAAGTTAAATATTCCAAGGAAAAAAGTTTTTATTTTTTCTGCTGTGCTGTAACTTAGCAGTAGGTGTGGTGTTATGTATATGAGGGCTGTCATACAGAGGGGTACCAAAATGGTGGCAAGCAAAAGTTTCAAAGAAACTTTTTCCACAAGTCTTACAATTTTCAAAGCAATCCTCCACACACATGCAGAATTATGACCATTGTTCATGCTCAAAAAAAAGACCAAATGCTAAAGTACAACTAACAAATCACAGCCCCATTCCTTAATTCATTCTAAAGAAGCCTCTTGCTTACTGAGTATTGTTTTCTGCTTCCCCTTCATGGTATTTCAGATTTCTTTAGCCAAAGAAAAACCTGAAATGTTTTCACAATACCCAACTGCCTAATGCATATGCATGTTTTGACTCCCCTAAGCACAATATCGTGTTATAATGCATTGCACAAGCTCACACCCAATACTTTTTAATTATATGCAATATTAATACACAGGTCATCCTCTTTATCTGTAATAACAAAACAGATAAACTGAAATAATTACTGAAATCTTTTTCTATCCGAATTTAGGAAGGAATTAAAATTTTCCATCCATTTTATTGCAAGAGAGAAAAATCATGCAGAAGCCATACTAGGCATGCATGAACAACACAGACCCAGTTTAAATTACACATGGTTCAGTAATTGAAGTAGGATTTAAATCCTGGCCGCTATCTTGTATCTTGTCTTAAAAGGAGGAGATAGGTGATGGAAAAGAAGTCGCAGCAACTGCCGCTGTGAAAAGTTCCTAGTATAAAATCTTTGAACACCTTTAAAACTTCATGTGGAAGCCAAGGCACTGGCTTGTAATCACGAACAGAAACACCACTTCTATTGAAAATGCAAAATACTAGAACTTCACATGTTTTAATCATCTGGTCTCATAACAGAAGACCTTCACGTGCTGGTTGAAGACTGAATTACAGTAGTTCCACCTACTTTAATCTATAAATAGAAAATAAATACAAGAAGATTCCATTATTTTGTGATGAAAGGAACGCTGTGGGTTAACGCCCATAGGTGGCTCAGCCCCACTCAGCTGATGGCACACACCCCTCCTGTGGGATAGGAGAGAATCAGAAGGGTCAACGTGGGAAAACTCACGGGTTGAGGTGAAGACCGTTTAACAGGTAAAGCAAAAGCTATGTATGCAAGCAAAGGAACACAAGGAATTAATTCACAACTTCCCATCAGCAGGCAGGTGTTCAGCCATCCCCAGGACAGCAGGGCTCCGTCACCCGTGACGGTTACTCAGGAAGGCAAACAGATCACCCTGAACATCTCCCCCTTCCTTCCTCCTCCCCAGCTGTATAAACTGAGCATGACACCATATGGTTTGGCATATCCCTTTGGCCAGCTGGGGTCAGCTGTCCCAGCTGTGTCCCCTCCCAGCTCCTTGTCACCCCCAGCCTGCTCGCTGGTGGGGTGAGGAGCAGAAAAGGCCTTGGCGCTGTGTGAGCCCTGCTCAGCAATAACTGACACATCCCTGTGTCACCAACACTGTTTCCAGCACAAATCTGAAACATACTGTGAAGAAAAGTAATGACGCCCCAGCCAAAAACCAGTAAAACAAATCACACAATTCCATTTTAATTCTGACAGTTTAGGTACTTTTGGATTAACTGAGAAGGTCAGAAAAAACTGAGTTTGTATCTCAAAATTTCCAACAAACAAAATGCCTGGTGCAGCACAGAACAAAACATTATCGGGGAACATCACCTAGAAGCACGGCACCTGCTGTGACACCTCCTCCTCTCGCAGCAGGGAGCGGGTACCACGAGCCAGGCGGGCGGCAGCAGCTGCCTGCAGAGCTCCTGCCCCTTAGTACCTCCTGCAAGAATAAGGACTGCTTTTCATGTCCTGACACTGCACAAGGATTTCTCCCTGTGTTTCAACCAATACTTGAAAATCTAGTTTAACATCTCTTCTAGTAACAAGGGAGAGGAATTCAACAAGTATAGTAAGTTTAGAAAATGGAAATAAAAACAAAAATTGTAACTACCTTTAAATCCTAACATGAGCCTCACCTCCTCTTAATAATCAAAACAACTGAGGCACAACAGAAAACACTGGCTTTTTTTTTAAAAAAAGGAAAAAATTCTTTAACCCAAGAATAAAGGAAAATAATTTTGCATTTGACAATTTCCTTTTTGTACAATCATTACAGTATAAAGACAACAGAGAAGATTTCACACATCCTCGACGTCAATGTTCCTTCCTAAAGACACATAATCCACCTACATGGTTTCAGAAAATATTCCTCATAAGAAACCATAGTTTGAAATATATGAATGAAAAACACAGTCCTAATTATCTTATACTGGAGCAAATACATAAGAAAGCTTTACATTCCTTCACAGCCAACACAGATTGAGATTATCCTCTCTCACTGCAGAGGAGGAGATGTTGGGAAAATACGACATCTGCAAGAATGCAGAAAAATTTTTGCCCTACATTGCCTTCAGCAGGTGTTAGTTTTTCCAAAAACCTAAACTGATAACGCTTTTTGAAGACAAATATTTGCACAAAAGCACAGCATGCACAAGTAACGGAGTCAAACCCAACTCCTGCCTTCATTTGCAGCCATTTCCTCTATCACAGATAAAACCAGTGAGGTTCCTGGGGGAAGTTAAGATGAACAAATACAACACGTAACAAACAGTAATGACTTGTTCTGCATGCCACACCGACACTGATCTGCTCGGCCATACAGTAAAGCTACATATAAACAATAAAGCCTCACCTATAAGAAGACTGCAACATTTTCATTTGAAGAGGAAACTAAGAGAGATGTATTTCCACTTTTCATCTGCCAATTTAGACCAGTCTTAAACCAGGCAAACCCAGTAATGCAACGACATGGAGAAGTAAATCATAAGGAATTACAGATTCTTTTATCCCAATTGGCATGCTAATAGAAGGTTCAGAACTATGAGTCAATGAAAAAAACTAACCTGGAAGAAACAAACACATTTTTACTAGAAAATATTTCAGGTCTTATTTTTACTGTATTAACAAAAATTATTAAAATACCTAAATAATTTGTCTTCCAGATAGAACAGACCTACTTAAAAGAATGGAAGATTATTTTGATGCCAGTCTCAGCTTTTCCTTTGCTTAGTTTTTTAGCTAGCATATGTACAATAAGTATAAACAGTTTTACAGGCAGATTCCTTCTCAAATCTCAATTAGAGCACTATTTCTGAAAAACTACTTTAATTACCTTCATTCTCTGTATGAAATCTATAAGGTACTACTCTTTATTAATAAACATCTTAATCACGGACTAGCACAACGATAAGAAACAAGAAGAACATTGCCACCTAGCTGTTTCAACAGTGCCCATAGAAGATGGCATGTTCAGTTTAAGTCTCTCAAATACTCCAGAGAAAAAAATGATCCAAATCAAAGATGTAGGAAGAGCTACCTGAAAATATGGGGCAAGACTAAGTTTCTGTCACTTTTATCTTACCAGCTCTGGAAGCAGCTGGTCACAAAATATCTGCAATTTTTTTTTTAATATTCAGAACCACAAATCACTGACACCATCTTTATTTCATCAGTCCTCAGCAGAAAGTCAAACAGACCAACATACAGGTATATACACTGACATCTGTAAATTAAACAGCACTGTGAAATTCCTGCAAAACCTACAATATCCTTAGGTAAGATATTCACGTATATGTAAATAAGTGAATACCTCTGATGGACAGGTGTGTTTCTTCAAAATATATTTCATAGCTTTTTGGCTTAAATATATTTAATAAAGGTTAGATTTGAAAACTAGTCCCTGTACAATTTACAAAAATGCAACTGGCTACACACATGCAGTATAACAATTCCCAGAAAATTCAGGACAAAGCAAACCAGCTGAAGCCTGACATTGCAGATGCCCAGACTGGTATTTTCTGAGTAAGTTCAAGAAATGCCACAGCAGAAGGGCATCCTGCCCCATCCCACAGTCCAGCGAGAACAAAGGCAACCACAGCAGAACTGGCACATCATCTGCTCAGCAGCTGTGTATTCCCGTTCTGCAGCTCATGCATTCCAAAAGCATTTGGTGGCTTCTCCAAAGCTCTTCAACCTAATATACTAAATTTAGGGAGCTTTAGCCCTGAATAAACAATGAGAAAATGGGAGAAAGCTTCTGTATAGCTGCAAAGCTTCAGACAGTGATACGACCCCCCTTCCTATGAAAATGTTTATCATCTTTAATCTAGAATAATGCCATTCTCTGAGGAATGGAACTAAGTGTCTTGTTAGGAAATGAGGTGTAACAACACAAAATGTCAAATTTTATAGTTTTCCATTAAAATGTGAACCTTTACCAGTTAGCTGCTTGTTACTTCCCAGCACTGCAGCTCTCTGGTCATGTCAGCCTGCAAATCTCATCCTGCTGACCGATCCTCCAGGCAGCCCAGCCTTGAGAAGAACACGCTACGGAGTCCATAGTGCACTTCTCTCCAGCCTAAGCCTCCCTTCCTCACAGTGCAGGCAAGACAAGAGCACGGCAGGGTCCCAAGGGCCTCCAGCCTCCAAAGGAAACCATCAACTTTGTGACACTAGTGGAGCACATTCCTCTATGAGCTCTTCCCTCCCTAACACCACCACGGCACGGAACTGCAACATGATCACGTTTAATACCCGTATTTTCACGACAATCTAGGAGTAAATAACAATTTCACAAGGGGGGTGTATTTATTTTAGTACTTTACACTTCATTTGAAACACAAAAAATAGATTGACTGGGACTAGGTAAATTTATTATAGACCCGGACAATTATCAACTCTTTGTAAGTGAGAGTGCTAAAGACCTCTCACTTCTTCAACTACTTCATTAACCTGGAGCTGCAGCACGATTTTGAGCCACTAAGAGGATGCATGTGTCTAAACTACATTCAAACACATACAGAATCTTCTCAAAACCAGACTGTTACATACAAGTGAAAGGAATCGTTATTCAAGGTAAAGATCCCATTTCCACAACGAGGATGAAATAATTCAATCAGATGCCCAGAACTGGATAACAGACAAATCTAACCAGTGTTCTCACTGGGAGAAAGCAGTGGAGTATTTCACACCTACCTCTTCTCTTTGGCCAGCTTGTCAAGCACATACATCCAGACTAGCCACAAAAACTCCTGTCACATCTGGCAAGTCAGGGCCAAGAAAGGTAAAGGACAAAAGAACAAGGATTCCCTGGAGACTACAGGAAGATACTCAAACTGCTCCAGGCTATTTTCAGGATGAAAAAAACATCAGAGAGAGAAGACCGTGGAGGTCTACTACAGCTGTAGTGATAGTAGACTAAATAGTAAGTAAAAATCTCAGCAGTCATAATCTAACATGCACAAAGAAAACAGGAGTCACTGTATGAATCCTAACACTTCCATCCACAAAACACAGTGTAAAATTCCTCCTAATTTTTTCAGGGTAGGTGAAAAAAAAAAAAGTTGGGAGAAAAAGGGAGGGTCACTACAAAGTTAATCTTGGCTTTAACTGAATTTATGAAACAAAAAAAGGAAACAAACACCAACTGTGAAAAAAGTATAGTAATCTCCTTGTAGAAAAAAAGTATTATTGCTCACACAAAATGGAAAGGAATATGAGTTGAGAGATGCTTACAAGCAAACAAGCAGAAGGCTAATGAGAGCGTGGGCCATTGTCACTCACATAATGTACAATTCAATGTTGATAAAGACTGAGAATACCTTTTACAGTTCTGTGGGAGGGCTTTTGCTGATTACAAGTCAGCCAGTGTGCTCCCCCCAAAGTCTGCCAGAAAACAGAACCAAATATTTACTTCTCCAGTAACATTTTAACAAATTTAGGAATTTCAGCATAGAAGATGACAACCG
This sequence comes from Syrrhaptes paradoxus, assembly GCA_013400615.1. NCBI lineage: Eukaryota > Metazoa > Chordata > Aves > Pterocliformes > Pteroclidae > Syrrhaptes > Syrrhaptes paradoxus. The sequence continues at coordinate 26,981 of VZTO01007975.1, read as the reverse complement.
CTTTGCATTTATCTTCATGCATTTCAGTTCTAACGTGACAAGTGGTAAGAAAAGTTTAATAAGTCAATTCCCCCTCCTCTTTTAAACCACGTCTAGCTTCATATAAATGAATCCTTCCTCCACTTTAGGAAAAAGTAATACTTACAGTTAAGATGTACATAAAACTTTATTTTCTTTTCAGTTTAAAAGAAGTCTGTTACATTACATTCTTTTTCCACCAAAATGAGGACATAGGAACAAAAGCCCCTATGAAGAACGCTCTTTTGCTAAAATTTAAGCCTTTAGAGCTGTGAAGAGAGGCTCAGAATAGACTACAGCCTAGATTACGTCTACCAAAAGAATCATAAAAATGAGGCTTGGGTGAGGAAGCAGGAAAAGTGAAAACTCTTTCCTTCCATGTCACCCAACTATCTGCTACCTGATCACTATAATTTATACAGCAAAAATACCAGGGGAAAAGAAAGTCAGAGGAAACAGATACACCTTGTAGGAAAATTATAATTTCTAAATCATCAATTATTTGGTGTGGAGAGGTGTGTGCACTCTCTTATGAAATTCCTTGTCTATGGTAGTTGTCTTCTGTCCTGCCAGGCTAGCCAGGACAACTACAGCGCTGTCGTTCTCTGCCTCCTCGCCTTGACAACCTTGAGTTGTCTTCCTAAATATGAAGTTGCTCTCTGCTCACAAGCTCAAGTCCGAGAGCTGACTTGTTGCGACTTTCAGAGCAACAATTATACTAGCCTCTGCAGAGAGAGTTAACAAGGGTGTCACTAAAAAACTGTCACTGAAGACTGAATGAAGAAATTTATGTCAGACTCCTGATGATCTGTGTTAGTCTTAAGTACCTTTTGTGCTAGTTTCCCTATGCCTCAGTGTAGGAGGATACCAGGCAAATACCTTGGGTAACATTTCAGGGAGCCCAAAACTAAAGCCTGAAGATTTCTTTTAATGTTTACTGATTTACAGATAATGGTTCTTAGAGATACTAGAACTCAATAAAACACAAAATATGCTATTAGAAATCAGGCACCCAATAGAGTTGGGCATTATTCTTGCACACTACACCTAGGAACCAACAAAGTGTGCTGTTCAACAAGTAACACAAAAGTTTGCCCAAATTAAAAGGCAAAGTATAAAGCAAGTAACAGTTCATTCTTCTGATGGAGCTCAGAGCACAAGCAATACATAAAAATAATACCAAGATGATTCAAAAAGAGAGTACAAATTACATTTATCATTGTTGGGTGGTACATTTATTTTAAAGCAGAATATTATGACAACTGAAAATAAAGTCTCTATTTCCAAATGATGTTGAAAAATCACTTCAGCTGTTATGTTGTTATAAAAGCAACATATCAATCATTTCACAGTAACACTATACTTGATTCAGCACCAATGTCAGCTGTATTACTCCTAAGTATATCCAAGTACACACAGTTTAACTTTATGATCACTAATTTTCACTACTTAATAGCAGTACATTCAGTGCCTATAGATATGCTGTTTGAATACTGAAATACAAACTTCTTTACATATGAGAAATAACAAGAAAGAAGCTTTGCAGACCTCTCTGGTCTTCCACTGGGAAACCTTTCTTTTAATAGGAAATTTAGCCTGTGACTACAAAGATACAAGTTATATTTGAACCCTTTCCTAGACTTCCCTGAAATTCTTAAACAAGGCATTTAAAAACAGTTTATTTTTAAGGCCCACAGGTGCCTAATTCCCATTAACCTCTTGTGCCTTAGGCTTTCCGTAAGTAACTTGCACATAAAAGTATGACTGGCATCCAATTCAAATTCTGAGCACTCCAACAACTCATTAGCATTTATAAAGAACATTAAGGTTATCAAAGAACAGTTGCCACAGATGGAAACACAAAATATTACTCTTAATAAAGCAACACAGCTCTCTGATAAGTAGCAATGAAAAAGAAATCCCATGGACAAGACTTCCAAATGCTAACAGCAGTGCCAGAAGAGACAAATCACAAACAACGGAGTATTTCTTGCAGATGGTAGGCAGAGGCAGCTGGGCAAATCTCAGAACTGCAAATCCCAACAATGTATAAAACAAAGGAATTGACAATTCATCTTTTAAAAATTAACTGGATGAATAATTTCATAAACAGTCAAAACAACATGTCAAGAAACAGCAGCAAATTCTGCTGATGATGGCACAGGTATGCAACCAGCCCTTCCTGCTTGGACATTTCCTCTGCTGAGGAAGTAGATATTTAGTTACATAGGTGTAAGTTTTGGCACAGAAAGTATTCTAGTATTTTCTGCATAGCATCCAAAATATTAGGTGCTGAAGAAAAATGAGTTTTGTCAGTGGCCCTCAAAGGATAAAGCAGAAGTTCTCTTGTGTATTTCTAAAGACAGTTAAATCAATGCCTTTTTTTTTCATGTACACAGCTACGAGTACTGAGTTGCAATATGTTGCGCATCGTGTAATAAACAAACGTGGTACTAGGGCCTGCAGAAATTAATGGCTATTTGCTTAGTATACATCTCAGACAATTTACTACTCTGTGGCTGAAGGCTGCAAATACTTATTTTTTCCTCTTATCCAGACCTGAAAAATATATCAACATTCTTACACGCAAGAATAAAAGGCTGAAAGTCCATTGCCTCAAGAGCTATGCAGGTAAGACTTACCTTCATAATTCCTTCAGAAATGGGTCTTTAAATACCAGTCAGTCACCTCATCATTACAAATTACGGTTTCAGTTCCATTAGGCAACATGAAGAAAAGGTAAAATTGTTGTGCAGCAACCAAACTCCAATTTATTTTTTTTTTAATATTCAGAAGCACTCATTTCTAAGTTCCTTTTATTTATTCCACAAAAGCTTAGAACCTTTTACTATGGAAACAATTTTTATTTGACATCCTTCAAAATCCTTTTGTCTATATAACTGCAAAGGAGGAATGAACTGATTTTATTTTTTTTCTTACAGTGAGACAAAATTCCAGGCAAATCAACAGTATCCCGAATTCAAGTGGACAATTGTCATCTTGAATTCTCCCTCCATTCGCAAACTCCTTGGAAAAGCTGACAAGTTGCCTGCAGAGCTTGAAACTTCTACAGATCATTTATGATTCTTTTGCTCTGTTTATAAATGGAGATTCCATGTAACAGAAAAATGATGGACTGAGTACAGCTTTAAGTAAGCTTACTTCTTTGAAAACCTAGGATAAAAACCTAAGCAGCGCTCCGTTGCCTACAAACAAACAAATAACAGGCACTTGATGATGCTTTACAAGCCAACAACCTCAGAATCTGCTCCTGTTCTGCTAGAGAAGTCTGCCCGATGACTCTTTAATTTAGCCATACTTTATTCTCCCAATGCTAGCTATCCTCTTAAGAGGACTTAAGAGATCTTCCCAAACAGCACTGGTGGGCATGTGAGGGCAGGGAAGAACTGCAGAGGGGAAACAGGCACCCAAGAGGGGAGAACAGTCCTGAATGCTGGAGAGAGGATGATGTGCCTTCAGAGGTGAGTGGAACATCTCTCACAGATTTCTAACACCAAGAAGCAGAGGCAGATAAAACAGTGCTGTTTTATTTTCCCCCAATAACTACGTTTACCAGAAGGGTGAAAGTGAATTTGGATATCATCTGGAAACGCTCAGAAATTGGACACAATAAATTGCACTTCAAGGAGTATCATCTACATATTCCCCAAAAGAGATGAGTTATTTCAGCAAGCAGGAAACAACAAATCTTTCTTTCTACTAATTCTGTTATCATCGTCCCTTAGGCCCATACAGCTCATCTACTGTCCAATTTTAGCTGTATGCTTCCCCAGAAGCATAATCTTTCTGAAACACTGTCCTTTTCTGCCCTTCTTTTTAATATACAAATCCCATTCAGTGTAAGGAAAAGCATCAAAACATTTAAAAGGACTAAAATAGTAATTCCTTTAAATGGTCATAGTTTTTAATAAGTACTATTTAACAGTGTGCTCTATTTGAACTGCCATAGTAGAGACGGTTCTGTTTTCCCATCAGTAATGAACCATGCATTTTTACTCAAATGTAACAGGATGTTCAGCTCCCAGGATAATGATTAGGAGAAGAGCTCCCGTTTTATTCTGCAGACAAAGCAGATACCACACTTAAGATTTTGTCCCTAGGAGCTGAAACCATATCAGAAGACAAGTTTTGTTAACAGTTTAAGGAAATAACCTCTTAAATTTCTTCATACTATACAATTATGTCCTGAAGCAATTTTGATACAAGTTTCCTGCGGTCATAATCATCTTCATGGTACATATAGTCGTCTTCTCATCTGTTACCAATTTTGTAATCCCACAGCCCTTTTGTGCTGGAACACTCCATCAGCTTTGGAGGGGAATTTTGCCCAAATGCAAACAAACAACTTCTGTTAATAGGCACAGTGCTATTTAAGTCTTCTAGCGCCTATAGACAGGAGGCATCAAGAACACATTTCTGACCCCCAGGCAAGGCATCAGAAAAAAATCCAGAGAACAACTTTGTGGTTTATTTCTTAATTACAACAAGCTGTCTGCAAATTTAGGGCATGATAGCCTTGAATTGATCTCATTCATCCTCAGTGTAGGAAATGAGTATTTAAGTTGTTTCTGGGTATCAGTTTATAGTAGATAAACAGATTTACTGGAGCGTGGCTCTATTTGAAAAAGCCCTCATTTCCATTTCTAACTTACTTCAGATTTTGTCACTCGTAAGATTCCAACTAATACATTTTTTTTCTGAGGACTACCATAGTTTAGTCACAAACTTATGTTCCAAACAATAACACAGAAAGTTGGTAATGGATTTGCTGTCCTTCAGCTCTCACCCTTTTCACATGAAATCTGTGGAGCGGGTCACGGTTCATTTAAAACAAACAAAAGCCCTGCACACACCAAAAAAAAACAGTTTCCCCTTTAGAAATCACAGCAATCTCAAAGGTCCAGGTTAGGATGGGTAAGGTGTCCAACATACCTTTATAGTTTTCACTCTTAACAGGACACAACAAAGAGATTGAGGAAATCTCAAGCTTTGTTCTACAGAAGACAACTCAAACCACAGAGCACACAGGTGAGCCATCAGTGCCCTTCTTTTCAGCCCAAGGAAGATTGCTTTCCTTTCTGGTTAAAAACTGGAAATACTTTCCTAACTACGTCCCAGATCTGAAGTTATTAGGTGGTTTGTTTTTTTTTTTTACAAAATACTTAACGCACACACACGTACTAACGATATTCCAGTGAACAAAATAAGAAAAAAACCCAAACTCTCCATTTTCCCGTTTGTCCTCAAGTTTCCTAGCATTTCTCAGAACAAAAGTTGTTCAAAAACTACAAGAATTAGTGACACCTAAATGCAAGTGGAAAATCCAAAACAAAGTGAAACCATCCGAAGAAGAGAACAAAGACAAGCACAGCTTCAAGCTGGAGCAACTCACAGTTGATTTATCAATGGATATCACGATTCCATGTTAGTTCCAGAAAAGCTGTCAAGTTTAGGCTTTTGCTGACCCCGTTGCCATGAATCTTCCCATGAGATTTCACGTAAACAGAAAATACACAAGAAGTTAATTACAGAGGACCAAGCTGTAACCTAACGCAAGCTCGGAGCTAGTGGAAGAGCATGTACATGTCACTACAAATATTGAAACAAGAAGTTCAGTGTTTGATTACACCAGTCAAGGCAAATTTGGAATTGTTCAGATCTGCCAAAAGCACTTTTCTATCAAGTGACATCAGGAAACAGTCAGCACGTGCCTGCCTGCTGCAGCCTATCTGGAACACTGCAGCAAACCTCCACGCCTCTTCTACCGCTCCCGTCACACAGCTACTGCCGCCCGTCTCCTCTCCAGCTCACCTCTGCTCTTCCTCCCGTACCATCTCCAAACCACCTTGAGCAGATTCAGTTTTGCACAGGCCTACGAATGCAGCTGGCTTTCCTCCCTTCCAATTTATTTCTCACCTTAACTTTCTCTCCAGGTCTTCCTCAAATGATGCACAGCCTGAAGTCTTGAACTCAGCCTTTTTCTGGCATCACACCATCACACAGAAAGAAACAGGTAGCAGTCTCTGTGGACAGCCACCAAACAGTGACACTCTTCTAAGAGCACTTTTCCTTTGACTGCATTCCATGATTTTCACTCCTTCAATCTCATCTGTTATTTCCCTTGTTTTTTTTCAACTAGCTTACAAACTCTTAGGAGAAATGGCCACATTGGATTCCTCATACTGTATTGTAACATGTGCTACTTGGTTGAGGTTTTTTCCTTTTGAGGATGGAGGCAGTTTTGGTTAATTTTTAGAGGCAGATAACGTATCCTAAGCATTCAGTCTTGATTTTAAACTCCTCCAGAAAAGTATTGTCTGCATTTTCACATGTAGAAAAGTGCAGACGTAGGATATAATTAAAAAAAAATCCAGATAATTTCATATTCAGTTTTATTTAGAAAGAAAGACAACTACTAAGGGTACCCTGGTACCATAGCCATGCCCTTTCACACAGCTTTATTTAGGAGTACAAGCCAGATCCTTAATATGCTTTTAATGCAATATTTTTAACTGATATGGTGCTTATGCTTGCAGAATGTTTTGATGCATTTACATTGCATTTGTGATTTAATCTACAGCTCTACACTTATCCCTTAGGTGTGCGGTAATCCCCACTGTTAAAAAGGCAAAGCAAAACAAAAAAGCTGAACCCACACTATTTAAGCAATCTATTTCAAAGGGATGTCAGAGACATATTTTATTATTTCTAAATCAGACCATTGAACAGCAAGACGATGAGCAAAGAAAAAGATCTGCTAACCTAGAATGAGTGACTCGTATTTACATTGCATTTCCAATCAATAAGGTGAAAACACTACTAGAATATGAAGAGCCATGGCTCTGCTTCTCATGCTATGGTGTGAAGTCCACCATCACATCATATAAACAATTGTTTATACTTCATACACTGTCACTTTGTCACTGTAGCATATTAATGTCACAGCAGTTCTGTAAAAATGATTCAACATTTTTAAGCTCTAATAAAGGTGCTAGACATCGCTGTCTGACTGACACAGCTGTATTCTTGGTCATTCTCAGGTATAAGCTCATCCTGTAAATAACCTGCACATCGACAGCAATTGTTATGATGAAATAAAAGCTTGCAAACACTTGCTCACAGCTTTTCTTTGGTGGGTTTTAAGACTAGGTCCACACCAGAAAGATTTAATGTCCTTAACTTATCTCCAAACAAAAGCACATGTGGAGGAGGAGAGGGCAATACACAGTTCTCCGTATTTGACCTTGAGTAATTTCTTTCAAACACGAGAACTTGTCTCCGTCTGATAACAGAGACAGCACATTTAGCATCCAACATGATGATGTTTACTGAAATGTCAACAGTTACTCATTAAGAACGGCACTGACGACTAACATTTCAAGGGCCCTGTTTGTATTTACTTGACGATTTATGACACAGCAGTAACAGGTAATGATAAAATACACTCATACGTCTGCAAAAAGTTCTGGACACTGAGAAATTAAGACAATTTTTTAAATCAGCAATAGAGAACATCTACGTTGTTGTATTCATCTTCTAAGAATTACGATCTAAAATCACTTTTTATGTAATTTCGTGGACCTTGATTATTTTTATTAATTTGAGCATATGGTCTAAGTTCAGTGTAACAGCATGTGCATATATATACAAGACAACTACCAGTATGACTCAATTTCCATACATTTGGTATTTCTACATATAGTTTATAAGTCTGAAAGTGCAGAGGGTTACATGGCTAATACGTGACAGGACTCCAGAAGCTTCTCCATTCAACACCCAACCAACTGAAGAAATACAATGCGTAAATAAGTTCCGTATTCAGAACAGAGAATATGTAAGCCCTCTACATCTCAATTCTCCAAAATAAATCCCATCCTCATTCCCAGCTGATGAATCTAACCATCACAATAATTTCTGACTTTTCTTCAGTTCAAGAGAAAACAGAAAGAAGTTCAGTTCAATATAGAAGCTTCAAGGTCAAGCCAAAGAACACACAAAGCTTTAGTGCTATTGATAAGTGAACTGTTTCTGGCAGCACAGAAGGAAAATAGTTTCCTCTTTTTCAGTCTAACTGGAGTTTTAACAGAGAAACTTTGGAAATGCCAGTTACGTACTGACACACAATCAGAATCCAGCTAGGCTGGAAACAACAGCACTCAACTAATGTGCCCATTCCATGGAGGAAGGCAGGCATATTCAAACATCCTTGGCTCAAGAAAATAAGGAGTATCAAAACTTACCCCATGTAAGTAAATAAAGACTACTCAGCAACAGGAAGATGAGAAATGTCTCATCTCCTTGCACACCAGTATGCTCCTTACAAAGTCATCTGTCTTTTTTCCCTTAGGGAATCTTTATGGAGATTAATTTCTATGCCTCATTTCATTATTATTCAATAAAGTGCTTTAGATTTTCTGTTCAAACTTAACACCAACAGCTAAGTTACAAACTGCATTTTTAGGATGCATTTTCCCCCAACACTTTAGGACTCATTTCAGCTTTTAAAACACCTTGAAATTACTCTCAACATAGAAGTTACAAATAAAGGAGTTAGCATTTTCATCCTCTGGATGATATTTTTTCCTGACATTCAATTAACCCTGTATCACTGATATTAATATTTCAATTTCCACTGAAGTTACATTTCTGGTGTCTTTTTTGTTGTTCAAACAGGTTTTTAAATTTATTAAAGGTACATTAAGGTAAAACCAGTGGCATTTAATGTATTGAATTAACTGAACAGGTAACACCTACAAGCGATGCAAAAAAGCAGAGAAGCATCTAAATTACATCTCCTGTCAAGTATAAATATGAGTGACATTACTGCGTTACATAATGCTAACTGCAGCTATAATTTATACACAAAGATTTCCACATTATATTGTACCAAATGTTAAGATGGATGAGGGCTTTCAAGCAAATACTTTTAAACAATCAGAAACCACTTAAACATCAACAAATGAAAAAGCTACCGCTTTTCTAAAGTTAGACAGCAATGGCAGACATTAGCTTCATCTACATGAACTCATTTTTAAACCTACCAATAAAAATTTTTTTTAAGGAATTAATATTTATGTAGTTTCAACCACAGGCAAAGCTGAATGAGGATTGAAATCTGTTCATTGAAGCATACTCTCACCACAATGAAATGCAATAGGTGATTCTCAAGAATAGACTTATCAAAAGTGCCAAGATAAGAATATAACCAGTATCTCCTTTTTACCTAGGCAGCATCAAAATCTTACTTTCCTTCCAGTGGAAGTACCATGTAATGTTATTTTCCTCTTATTTCATTCATAGAGACCAACGTACACCTTGCATGTTTATGTCGCTTCCTCAGCTAAGAAAACTCATGGAAAGCAGAACAACAGTAAGATACAACACGATGGATATTCATTTTGAAGAAGGCAGACACCACTGACAACTCCATCATAGTTACTAAAACCTGCTACAACTGTACTAGGGAATAATTCCATGCATATGCAAAAGCTCAGACAAATATTACTAGGCTGTACCCTTGACCAAGCCCTCACAAGTCTTAGCTTCAACATGATTCCCCCAAGCACAGTAAACATTCTAATTTGTAAGACAACTATATCTTTTTATTTATTCATTAGAGAGGATGGTAGTGAAACACTGAAATCAACAACAACGGATTAAATTCCTCTTACTATTTTTACTTTGTGATATCTACTGGTAACTTCTGCATGGGTTTTACATATGCAGTTGTAATAAAGAAGAACCTCCTTATGAGGGGAGCACAAAAATCTTGGAAAATTTAAAGTTTGTACACTGTGATTACAACTGAACTTCAAAGGTGAACAAACCAAAGGTGGCAAAGCCAAACACTGCATCTCCTTTCATTAGCCTGCAGAAAAGCTGCAGAAGCATTGCAGTACTTCACTTACCACTTCAAAACAGTAAAGAAGCTAAAGAGAACAGTAACATCTATATGTAGAATTGCTTACACCAACCTTTCCTAACTACAGTCAGACTTTATTTCAAAGGCAGAAAATCCTGTAACTCAAATTAGTGGGATCAGGACTGGGCCTTTAGAGAGAAGGCAAAACCATATTAAAGTCTATTCAGTCTCACTAAACCAAACTGTTTTCCCTTGGTCATTATTTCAAGGGCAATATTTCAAAATAAAAAAGTAGACTCAAAAATAAAAAAAAACAAAACTCACTCTCAACGACTCAGTTGCACAGTAAAAATAAATGGTACCACATACACAAGCACTAGCTTTTTTTTTTTTAACTATAGCAATCAACAATTTCACAGCAATAACTAAGGCAGTTTAAAATATTTTTAGGATTATAATATATCCACTTCCTAAGTCTTCTATGATTAGCTTTAGTTAAGTCCTATAAAGGTTTGGAACATTCACTGGATGGTAATTGTTGTAACACAGATTTACAAGCTTTAGCTTGCTACAGTTCCATTAGATTACCACACACGGGTTACCACACATTAGATGTGGTAACAGCTTGTGTACATACATATAAAGACAGTAAATACATTTTGTACTAAGAATAAAACCCATATTAATACCTAGGATACTAATTTTAAAGCTTTCTTGTGTGCTATAACAAAATAGGGGTGGGAGTCTGAGCTGGGCAATCTTTTAGCCAAACAGTTTCATCACTAAATGACGTTGTTTGGCACCTATTAAAAAAAAATAAAAACCTATAAATTTTGACAGAATTTGGCAATTTGTTTCATTCTTTCTTTATGTCAAAGCAACGTTTCTTCTTTAGAAATGGGCTAAGAAATTTTTTTAAATGCTTTAGAATTTTCCATTTTACATTACTCAACACAGTGTTTCTCAGTCCCAATTTTCTTCTTCATTTGTTCATGAAATAAACTTCAAATTGTTCCTGGTTTTGGTGCTATTCCCAATTCTAAGATAAAGAGGTGGCATGGGACACAGGATGTCAAATTCACTTGTCTGTCTCCATGATGTCTTTAAAGATGGCCCATATTTGCATTCTGTAGAGAAGACATCATTAACCACACACAAAGCAAACCCAAACAAACCAAACAAAAAAAAGAAGACGAGGCAACTTTCCCTAGTTTCACCATATGGACTGAATAGTTTCTCTTATCTAGAGTTAAGTGCACAAGTCTTACTTCATTTCTACCACTTATTTTTATTTAAAAAAAAACACAGAAAAACCATAAAACCAAAAAACCCTGAAGCTTCCATGCTTACCATTAAAAAAACAGCAAATTGCCAAGTAAAAACCCAACATATCTCAATTGCTAATAGCACTGACCTTGTTGATATATTATCTAAATGACGTCTCAAAACAGCAGTACAGTAATTTATGGCAATCTCTCATGTACATTCCAGGTTAGTGTTTGGGAATGGTAACATCAACATATAAAACCATTTCTCCTGGTGAATTGGTCAGAGCAGTTCAATACAGTTCATATGGCTTTGTGATTCCAAAATTCAATTTTGTAACTCATAATCAACTACAAAAATATTATCAACTGAAGAGCAACATTAAAATGCAATTTCTTCTTACTATTGACTACTTATCAACTGACAGCTTAGTCTGTTGAAACTAAAACAATTGGTACACTTCATGGGGATCGCTAAAGCTGCTGACCATAAGTAAAATTATTGTGCTTTATAGACTTAAAAGTCTCTTAATCTAAGCAGGCAACTTAACCTAACATTTCTAAAGACAATGTAACTTTATTTAAAGTGTGTTAATGACACTTTAAAAGGCTGCACAATTAAATTATAGTTGAATATGTTCATATTGACTCTTCCCTCCAGTATGTCTGCAGAGATAAGAATCTGCTTCAGTTACACAATAAAATCGCACAGCATGTCATAGGAATAAAGATTACCCATCTACATTTACAAAAGTTCAGATGAAAGACATTTTATCCCCTCTCTCTCATTCCCTGCTCAAACTGTTAGTTCAGCAAGCAAACCAGGATCAAATCCTCTGCGGAGCCACTGGGTGTGACTTCACCGATGAAATCACTGGCTTATTTCCACAAAGCTCGAACTATGGAATACAGTGGCATGCGCCACATCAGTGGAAATACACCTATTTACACCTATTAGAAACTGGCCCATTTCCCCTCCATTAACACTATTTAATAAGCATCACCAAACATTCATTCTCAAAACAGTTCTGCAAGGTTCAAACCAAGACAGCGGTCAAAGTTCCCTCTCTTACCTTCGCACGCTGCATCTTCCGAGTTTTTAATAACCAAAATAATTGCTTCCTACTAAGATTTACTCTTGTACTCTTTAAAGACATCTAGTCCAGGGTGACTCTGATTTATTGAAATGTATGGAATTTATGGAAATCCACAGTACAGCTAACAGGTTGATAAAATTCCATACGTTCATGCTGTAATTACACTGTAATAAAGGTGAACTCTCATGTTCTAGCGAACACGCATGAAAATCCACTGCATGTGTAAGGAACGCCACCATTTGCAAATACCAATCATTTGGGAAAATGCAAGAGGTATCTTTTACAATACAAATAATAAATTTGCAGATATGCTGCATCCAAGACAGTTCCCATGGATTAACCTAACAACTTCAATGACTAAAATTCTGTTTTGTACAAAAACACAGGACATTTTTGCTGATAAAAGGAGCTAGCCTACATGGCATAAAACCCATCTTCTCCTAGCCTAGGAAAGATCCAGGTGCCAACTCTTGACTAGAGGGCTTTTCTTTTGTAACTAAACTAGAAGAAGAA
>VZTO01007975.1:0-14037 GCA_013400615.1 Syrrhaptes paradoxus | reverse complement strand
CAGAAGGGCTCGACATTATGACAGAGCTCTGCAGAAAAGCAGACAAACATTGGGATGAATTGGGAGCTCTGAGGAAAGAGCTGAGGAAGAAACTGAGAAAAAATAAAAGAAATTAAAGTCAGCTCATAGGTGCATTTATAACCTGGATATGTGAAGGAAGGATATTTAGGAGTTATGGTTTATAAAGTACATCAGGTGGTCATGAAAGAATGAGAGCTGGAAGCATGGTTCTCAGATGGAAGGACTAAGAGCTGTGCAAAAGTGGGAATAAGAGGAATCTGAAGAAGAACAGGAAAAACTGGTGACTGGGACAGAGAACAAAGTCAGAAAAACAGCAGTAGGTCAGAGCAAGAAATAATTTGGTGATAAAGGGGCACCAGAAGTACCTGTCTATTGGAAAGCACTATAGTCTTCAGAGATAAAAAAGGTTAGTGGTACACGTGTGGAAGACAGAATTTGAAAGAGGAAACTTGTTTATGAGGAGTAATAGTTATTCCTGCTGACGATGGCTTACAGGAACAAGCAGAAAGGCTTGTATCCAGACCATCAGAAAGCTTGCAACAAGCAATGCTGCTTCTGCATTACTTTGTTTCCCAGTGACACCTCCCTGGTTCAGTAGCTGGCTAACGCCTTGTGCAAGAAATGAACGCAGAAACAAAATGGGCCGTGCAGCTAAATCAGAAAAATTGTTATCACACATCAGAGTAACAGAAAAAGAGTCTTCTGGAACAAAAACACATCTTATGAGAAAAGTAGTTTACTTGCTTACTTTTAAAAACAGGTATCTGAGTTGTTTCAGATAAGCAACACAACCCCCATGAATCTTTCTTATTCCACAAAAATGGAGCAAGAAAGTCTCATTTCTCCACCCAGCACATGAAAGCCCCATCACACTCCCCACTCTGCTGTTGGCCACTACCACCTTTTGGAACCAGTTTCCATAAGATCAGAGCCCTGGTAAGAGGAAACACAGTGGGAGACAGTCAACCATCTCCCAGGTTTGGATTCTCTATCAAGCACAATCAACCATGGTAATGAGTGGAACTTGCGAAGTTCCACTTCTTGGAGTTCTTCTATTAAATAAAACTTCAGTTTACAATAATTAACACCCTGATTTATCAAAACAAAAACTAAAGTAATGGTATTATTTAATTGCAGTACCCTTAAAAGGAGGGGTTGTTGTTGATAGACTACTCAAAATAAAGTCAATGCAGTCATGTTCATATATGCCTCCTAAGACTCTTACCCCTAAATTACTCTGTCCTAAGCTTCTGTAGTTAATATAACCCAACAAAAAACTCTTTGGTAGATGAGGCAAATATACACACACTGCAGCCACTATTGTATTAATGACCACTTCAGTCCCAAGAGACCTCTCTTTAAGTAGCTGTTTTCTTAAAAGTTGCATCGCTACAAAACACACTCCTCTGCAACCCCAGCATCATGGAGCATCCATGAACATTCATATGAACAAGATTATGCATAAACAAATTATCCCTTAGAGTCAAAAATTATGCAAGAGAAACTTCATGAAAGCGTCATCCAAAGCAGCATTCCAAATCTACAGTCCTGAAACAGAATTATAGAAGGGATTATTTGCTTACAACCCTTTTCAGATCTTAACCCAACATTTTAATAATGGAAATACGAATTCTTTAAAATATGTCAAAATGTTCTCAGTTATTTAAGACTGAAGCCCATACAGACAGAAAGAAATGTACAGATAAGACACACACACGCTGTATTAAAGCAGAACTTTATGCCTAAACCCCTGAATGCCGTGTCTGAAAAAAAAGTTTATGGACTCCTCATAACCCTTAGCAAACATCTGTCTGCATTCAAGAAAACAAACAAACAAACCAAAACACCAAAAATGCCAGCAGCCTAGAGGCAAACCAGAAAAAAAAATAAAAATCCATAATTTGGAACAAGCAGTACTGTCTACTTAAAAGAGGCTCTGAACTGGAAGAGTGCAGTAATTGCTCATTAAGGCTCCAGCAAATAAGCATTGCTGAGTGAGGGCTTCCAAAGCAACAGGCCAGTGCTAAGCCCAATTCAATACAGTCATTTTAATTTCAACATACTTCTAGATAACACATTTAACTAGAAGTGATCTTTTCTCTCTAGTCTTATACTACTTGCTTCCTAAAACTCATAAATGAGAATTCTGTACTAGAAAGTAGGAAACAGTACAATAGCCTCACACAGTAACTTCAGCCAAGAAGATTAATATAAAATATATACATGGTTTTTGGTCTTTTAAATAGAGAAATTAAAATAAAATTCATTCAGTGTGACAGAGTGAAAACAAAGAAGGAATAATTATTTTTATAATATACTCAATATACTAAGTTCAAGTTTGCAGTAGAGAAACAGTATTAAAAAACCAAAGAAGTAGCTGAAGTATCTTTTCATCAGCTTTCAGAAACATTCTGTGAAAACAATAAATACAGTAGGAAAGAAACTGACTTGTTTTCTCCGTCTATGTTAGTCCACTAGATACTTACTAAGCTTTTGTAGAGTTGAATTTTTGAGTATCCTCAATATTTTACTGAAAGAAGTTTTAGAAAAGACAGATTCTCATTAGAAAAACCTATTTGTGTTTTCCATGTATATGTATGTATTTCTGTATGTCACAAAGGACAGTCGTAATACATCCTGCTCACGAGAACCCCAAGGCTCTGCTTAAAGAGAGGTAGCAACACCAAGACCACTTTGTATTTTCAACATTATTTTCAGCCTGGGAACACCCAGGTAGAACGTTACCTATTAGCAAGATGTAGCCAGTGCAACTGAACTCTCTTTGACTTGATGCTTTTTACAGTTATATGGTGTTGAACATTGTGCTGAAACTATGAAATGTTATCAACAGACAAATCTAGATGAGCAAGTGGCAGACAAGAAATAGGAAATTCCTGAATTTCAGACATGGTGCCATCACCAATTTAACACCTGGTCTCTAAAACATTTTAAACACTAGTCCCACCACAGTCATGGTGAAATACTGCCAGTCGTGACTGCAGCAAAGAAAGGGCACGCTGTTCTCCCCACCTCTAAAATGGGAACAAAAGATATTCCTACCTAAATGGAGAGAACCAGCTTTCCATAATCAAAGCCCTGAGATACTGATGAATTAAGTGCATTATTCATCTTACATTTTGCACATTAAGATCATTTAAAAATTATAGACCTCATACATCACATTGAAATAATGCCCTGACTGCTCCAATTAACCTCAGTGCCAATCCTCAGAATTTCCTACCTCTATGAAAAGAGGGAAGTAGAACCCTTACCTCTTCCTAAGCCATTACTGCAGAGCAAAATTGTGTATCTCCGTACACACGTGACTATGGGCACACGTGTGAGCAACCACGTCGTTTCATCACTTTCAAAAACTATCATTTTAAATTATGATGCCACATCAAATGAGTAATAATAGATTTCCTCTAATACATCTTTTCTCACATGACACTGCTTTTACAGAACTCTGAATACATTTCAAGAGCTTTTTTTATACATAAGCCATCAATACAATATGTTAATTTACTTCCACATCTGACTACTTGAGATGTTAAGAGTAGTAATTTGCATTCCCACATTCTTAAGAGTTGCTTTTAATAAGAATTTTCTAGGTTTTGATTTATACATGCCAGTTAAATATTCAAAAATTGGCAAATAGAAGGCACTTTTCTCTTTGAAAAGAAAGATTTTTACTCAAGTATTGGAAATGTAATTTTCTTGGTTTTTTTTTTTTTTTTAAAGATCAGACATTCTTTGAACAAAACCTATTAGGAATGTGTTATTCAGAAAATTTCTAATAATTCCTTTAAAGAAAACTGATATAACAAAAAAAGGCAACACCCACAAAGGTTCCTAAATCCCCAAGCTGTTAAAAGATTTGAGCCAAAACACACAGTTCCATCAAAAATACATTAATAGCTTCTGATTATTTTATATTATCAATATACACTACCTATAGGGATAACAGCAATTAATTTATTAACAACTCCATATTTTGAAATTAAGACTATAGCATTGGAAATCATACATAAAAACAGCTTTGAAAAGAAACTATGGTCAAAAAAGAAAACTATTGGGCTGGGTCTCTCCTTCTGATGGATGGCTCTTTCCCTACTACACTGTATGTTGCTATTTGTAATTCACAGCGTGTTCTCTACAACACCAGGAATTCCATACTTCAAATCTCCAATTTCTCTACATTAAACTTCACAATTAACAGCTAAAATACAGGCACTAGGAGTGGTGGAGTTTTGTTGCTGCAAAACATTTAGAGATACAGTAGATGTTTGAGATGCTTGCCCCACCACCCGGACAGCTGGTATTTATTTCCACAGTACAGTGTATCGGACTCATTAATTATCAGAGAAACATCAGCACAATCGAGATGGGTATCTACAGCCTTTGGATAGTGTGAACACAATCAATGAGACTATCCCTAAGACAATTATTACACAGTCTGACAAGGTAGCACATACCTAAGCCAAAGACTGGAAGGAGGGGTGGGAGAAGTTCTTGCCTCTGAGTTGAGAATTACAACATGCAGACCCCACACCTGCTAAGGTGACATTTAAGATCATACAGGTAACACTGAAGAAGCAGGGACCTCTTTACGTACACATTTGTACCCATAGCCAGTCTGACATCCACCAGCCAAGCCTAAAGCGTCAGTCACGAGCTGCAGCTATCCGGTATTTAGGGAAAAGCAGCTGAAAGCAGCAGAAGCAGAGCACTATAACGACGGTACAAACGCCTCGCTAAGACTAGAGGTTACCAGATCCCACAGACAGTAGAAGGAGAATACACTAAACCCACGTTTAACAGACTACGCCTGAGAACCAGCCAGAAACAAGGCAGCCCCCAGCGGGGACACAGCGCGGTGCCACTGCCCCGACAGCCCCACCGCAGCCCGGGCGCTCCCGCACCGCCACGCGCGGAGCCGAAGCCCAGTGCCGGGGCGCCCCACGGGTGGCGCGGGCAGCAGCACCCCCCACCCCCGCGCCCCGCCGCCGCCCCGCTTCACCCCACCGGCGGCAGAGAACACCCGGGCAGCGCCCCACGCCGCGCCAACCCACCCCGTCCGCTCGCTCGCTGCAACCGCGGGCGAAGGAGACCCCCTATAGGCGCGAGGGGAGCGGCTGCCTCAGCCCCGCAAACGGCTACGGACGCGGCATCGCTGCTCGCACGGGCAGCGGGGCTGCTGCCGCGGCACAGCGAGGTGCCCGCACACCGCCCCGGACCCACGCGTCCGCCCGCAAGGCTCCAGCGCCTCGCAGCACACACGTACACGCGTGTACGCACCCAGCGGCAGCTGCAAAAAAATCCCTCTGACAGCTCCCGGGGAGCGGAGCACCCCGGCACGGCCACCGCCCCCCGCCAGAGGTGAAGTTGGGGCGCCGGCGGCGGCTCCGCTCCCGCCTCTCCCGGCAAACTTACCGAGCGCGGCCACCGGCTGAACTTTGAGCAGCGTCCCCGCTCAGCCCCGCCGACCGACGGCTTCTCCCATCGCCTCTAGGTGCGGTGCCCGCGCCCTGCTCCCCGGCGGCTGCGGCGCGGGCGAATATAAATCCACATTGCCGCTACCGGCGCTTCGCGGCTCCCCCGCAGCCCGCCCCGCCGGTCCCTCCGCCCCACTGAGGGGGACGGGCGCCGGCTCCTGCTGCCGCGGCTCGACCCGCAGCTAGCGGCAGCGGCGCGCCAGGCTGCGAGGAGCCGAGGCGCGGGAGGAAGCGGGGCCGGGCTCGGCGCAGCCCGCCGCCGCCACTGCTGCTGCCGGTGCCGCTCCTCTCCGGCGGGTGTCGTGTCAGCGGCGCCGCTCGCTGTCAGGGTGGTGTTGGGTTTTTTTTCTTTTTTTTTTTTATTCTCCCCTTTTCGGCTCCTTGCCCGTTAATGAGCATGCCCGGGAGATCTGCGCAGGCGCGTTACCGGCCGCCGCGCCTCTAACTCGCCTGGTCCCCAGCGCCAGCGGGGGCTGTGAGGGGAGAGCTGAGGGGGCGCGAGCCCGGGGAGGGCGCGCGGGGCTGGACCCTCGGCCCCCGCGGGCGGAGGTGGCCCCGAGGCGGGAGGAAAGGCGGAGGAGGGCGAAGCGCCGTCAGGGGGGAAGGATTCCGCAGAGTTGGAGAAGTAGCCGGGGGAGGCGAGGCGGCTGCGCCCGTCTGAGGGAGAGGAGCGGCCCCGCGGGGACAGGCCGCCGGCTCTGGGTGAGGGGGGACAGAGAAAATCCCGCCGGCGTTGGGAAATAACGCAGCATACCTCCCCTCTAAATAATGTACCTTGCCGAGGAAGTGGGGCTGACAGTGGAATCAAGGCTTGAGAGAGAGCTGTTGATTTATAGATGGTGCTTCAAACCGCTTTCCCGAGGTTTCCCGGGGCCGCCTCCCTTCGCAGCCCCATCTTCAGCTCCTGGGGCTGGTCTCTCTCCTTCCATCGTTTGTACGCTGTGTATCCTCAAGAGGACGTGAAGGTGATTACAACCTGCTTTTTTCATAGCAGCTACATCTGTATCTGCAGTTATTTGTAAAGATGGTGTTGCGCTGAAGAACCCAAGGAGCTGGCAAAGGTGTGCCCCCGAGGCTGAACCCGGCTCATGGGTCTGGCTCCATCCCAGTTCCAGTTCACATGCCCACCGTGTACACATATCCATCAATTCCTAAAAATCACTGCGGTTATTTACATTATTTACCCTGTGCATTCAGCAACAGGAACACACTGGGGAAAAAAAAAATGAAATTGACATTTCCTGTTATTTCTTCTTAAGTTTCTGCGTAGACCAAGTTGAGTTTCCCTTTTTATCATGCACCAGGACATTTAATTTAGACCATTAGCTTATGCTATTTACATAAGTATTTTAGAAAAAAAAGCACATCTTGAAGAAACAAAAACATCTTAATAACTGTCTTTTAAGTAAAGAGAAACTATATTTTTCTCCTGTATAATGTTTTGCAGTGCATAAATGAAGAATAAATTAAGTAAGGGCATCTGTGGTTCTCATACACTGCTGCTTGTACATGACTTTTCTGTCATTTTTAACATTTGCTCTTCAAGACAACCCTGCCTGGAGCTTGCTCTATCAGAAATAAAATTCAGTTGCCCACGAGAAATCTTATTGGGGCATTTTTTCCTGGTTCTTCAGGTAAAAACACAGATAGGGTTTTGGTATTCAAAATTACTTCCTGCCAATGTGATCAATTTGTAGGGAGCAAAGGAAAAAAGAAAATTCCTCACTGAACAGCATTGCAAAGGTGATGAAGGAACTGTCCCAAAATAGAACTACTTTTGCAAAACATGCATATCAGTATCTGTATAAATATGAAGCAATGGGGATGTGTCTCCCCAGTTTACGTGGGCTGCAACCTGATTCTCAAAAAAAGTTGTGACATTTTAGTAATTCCAAACTTTCTGACAAACGCTGGGAAGATGAAAAGAAGGAGGAGGAACCAGAAAGATGATAAAGTTTTCAAATCTAGCATCAAAGTTGCTGCTTACACGAATAACAGGGAACTGATTTTAAATCTTCCTTTCTAGACCTTAAGTATTTATTTCCTTCTATTCTACAGATTTCTAAAGATGCAAATCTAAGATGAAGTTGGTCTTACTCTTCAGAATGAAATCTCCTTTCAGCTGTACTCCAGAAATCTAAATCTGCCTCTCCCTAAAGAAAGCACAGCTGTAAAGATGCTGAGGTAAATACAGAGTCCTTTAGGAAGTCCATTCTGTCTTCCTTGGATTAAATGCATCCTAGGCAGCAGAAAGTCAGTCTTGAACTGCTGGTTATAAATTACTTAGGAAGGCCAGAAGTAACAAACCAAACCCATTTCTCAGGAATCTTGAAGCCATTAAACAAACTTAACCATGAACTGAATCTAAAAATCAATTCTTTTAAGTCAGAATAGTCCTCTCTCAACAGTTTGTCTCAAATGTCTGTGACTTAGTCCTGGTAGGTGGAATAATTCTTCAGCAGTATAGATCAGTCGTGAACTATTCTGAGTCTAAAGAGTAAATTTTGCTTCCCAAGAGGCATGTCGGTTTTGGTTTCTTCTCTCTCTGGAGAGACTGTAACATTTGCTTTTCATTAACACAAAAATTAGATATAATTGAACATGGAAATAATTCAAAATAAAACAACAGCAAAAAAAGAAAAAGGTCTAGAATGAAGTTATTCTGTGACGTGTTAGTCACAGAAACGTAAATCAAGGCAGACAGACAGTCTAGATTCCAGGTTTTGAGATACTACCATAGTCAAGTGAATGTTGCCCTACTATTAGCAGATAAAGATCACACATAATTATTAATGCTTCTGCTTGGAATGCTATGGAATTGCCTGTTGGAGTCATTAACATATAGTAGTCATAAAGGATGTAGCCTCATCAAGGGAAAACAGAAAAAGGTAACCAGTGGAGGTGAACGTTCAGTCTTACCTTTGTCTCTTCAGCCACTGCTGAGATAAATGAGCCAAAGCTGATAAATTCAGTAGTGGAAAATTGTTACCAGATATCAAGTGGAGTGTCTGATATATATGGTAATTTCAGATACCCATGGGATGCTCCCTGGTGAGGTGGGGTTGGGGAAACCAAAAAGGTCTGCTTGGACCTTGGACCGTGCAGATATTACCTATTAGTCCATGAGAAAGACAGAGGAAGGTCTGAAACTTCACGTAAGGTATATGCATGCTCCAACAGAACTAGGAGCACATTCCAATGTGAGATGAGCCCCATTGCATAATGAGAGCACTTCTTTTAGAGGAACTACTTTAGTAGAAGGAAGAGATACAGAGTTTTCCAAGAATCAGAACAAAGGTTTTTATAACTGGCAACAAGAGCCCTTAAGCACATCAGCCCTAAACATAGGAAATACCAGAAGTGCATTGAGCAAAAAAAATTCTGACCCTCAGATTTCTCAACCAAGTATGCTGAAATGGCTTCGAAGAAAGCGATAGGTAAAGTATTGCTAGATGCGCTGGTACCAAATGGAATTTTCTTGAGTGAAAACACACGCAGGTTTACATACTATTACAGATCCCTGCACTAAATATTCTCTCTGTAAGTAGCAAAGGGCAGTATCTCCAGTGCACAGTTGCAACACTAGTCAATGCAGCACTGATGCTAAGGACTTGCTTGACACCTTTTGGCTAGCACCAATTCAGAAGAGCCTCCTGAGTGATTCATTGTCTTTTCTTTAACTGGTGCCTGAGTTATGCTGAAGCACTGGTTTTAAATTATTCTTGTGCCTCCTGCGGGAATGGAGATTGTTGCCTGCATTGCAACAATCTCTGTTGAGACCTGAGACACAGCTGCTGCTCTCGCTGCTGAATAGGATCTTTTCAACCCACCTGGGCTAGAAAATCGCTGCACTTACCTGAGTTCTGCCAGCCTGTGCTTCCAAATATGCTGAAACTTTCTCTTTTTGTCTCTTATTCTTTGAATCAGATGAAGTCTTCAAAAACTTTTCTGAAATTTTGGGGAATTTTCCTAATTTATGTGGCTCCTTCCTGGACAACTGTAAGATAGGATAAGATACTTCCCTGAATCATTGCCGTGGTTGTGCCATTTATGGAAATCACTCCTTCATACAGCTAACAGGCTTCAAAACACAGAGGGGGGAAATCACACAGATCCCACTGTTGACTATGTTTTCTAATATAGTTTGTTTGAAATACAAGGGTTGACTTGTTTGTTTTGATCTTTTCAAGAGACTAAGAAAAAAACCTACTTCAAAAAGGAGATGAAAAATTTACAGTAAGTTTCTTAATACTGGTAGGAAACTACCCAAATATGAAGGGCACTGAGATCCCAGCTGTCTGACAGAAAGTGACAGAAGGGACTGAGTAGCACTAATAACATTGCCCTGCCCCTTATGTAACAGGCAAAAAAAATATAAGGACATTTAGGACATTGTCAAACTCCAAAAGGACACTGCTGAGGAAGTTCTTGGTGTGTACATCAACCTAGGATCCCAACCGTACTCCAAAAGGTTCAATTATTTTTTAAAATCCAGTTATTTCTACTTGATAAAACTCATGAGACTGATCCATTGTTCAGAGTTGTGCACAGGGGTGTGGGAATATTGCCATTTTTTAAAATGATACATCAGTCTGATGTAGGTGCATAGGAAGTGTGGATGTAATAACAACAGAAGCCTAGCTGTACCCAGTGCGTCCTTTGACAAGGCAGAGATGATTACACAAGCTGAAATGTAAAGGAGAATTAGAATACTTTTTTATAGTTATGAGTATATTATGTCATTACATATTTTTCCAGTTATGTTCCTACTGAACAGAAAATTGATACATTCCACTAGCACAGAGTATTCAAATTTGTAAAAGATTAGGAAGGAGAAAGTAAGGTATGAAATACCAGTAAGATGTTTTTACTTTCTGGACCAAAAGAAGGGTCCAGAAAATAGAGAAAGTTGCTTGTGTATTTCCCTGTCACTGAGAAGAGCTAAATTTTGTGAAGCTAGGCTAAATACATGTAGATATGGAAAACCATATATAAAATTGGAGTCCCACATTATTACAAGCTTCTGGCAAGAGCAGGTTTTGCCCCAGACTTTCTACCAGAAACTGTACATTGTGCAGTAGAGCTAAACAAGAAGTAATTGCAATTTTTGATGGGGTATCACTCTTCAGAAACTGTATCTCCAGAACTAAGAAAACTACTAAAGAGAAGTTGGTATTTTTAAAAAAGAAATTGAAACAATGTATGCTGGTAGTCATCTTGGTGAGAAATAGATTTGTTTACAGAATAGTTTCCACCATGCGAAAGTCAGAAGAAAGCAACACTGCCTTGTGCCATGTTTACAGGCTATGAAAAAATAATGCAAACATGATGTTGACTCTCTCTCCAAGGCTTGCCATTGTTGCACGATGCCTGTCTCCTCTGCTCACTTTTTAAATTTTCAAAAAAAATGCTTTCATAGTTTTTACAGTGTAATCTCTCACATTTAGAGAGGACTTCTGTAAATAACTGCAATCTTATTCTTTCAAAATTCACCTCTTTTTTATTCTTATCAAAAGCCTGATAATACCTGTTCGCCTGCTATGACCACTGCCTACTGTGTTGACCAAAACTTCAAACTTCTTTCCTGGTAATTTCCCATCTATCGGGATGAACTGACTTTTCTAAACTTCTGGTGCCAAAAAAATATGCACTTTCTCCACAAATATGGCTCCCTCGTTAATATGCAGCAGAGAGAACAGAAAAGCATTGCAGTATCAGTGGCTGGAGAGGGGTGTTACTTACTTATTTTCCTGTCACATGAACACAAGGTGGTGCTAATGCTCCTGTCACCAGTACTGATTCTCCACTTCCCAGTAAGCCTTACTTGAGTGATGGTAGCTGATGGGTAGCTGGTGTACCAGATATGTCATTGTCCTTAAATTAATTATAAGAAATAACATCCATTAAGAAAAAAACATTTCATTTAAAATTAAATTATTGGGGTTTTTTTGAGAAACTGAAAAAAAAAATTTTAATTGACATAGAGAAATATTTTCTTAATTGTTTTGGTTTGAGCCCCAGAACCCTCCAAACAGCCCAGCTGTGTTTCCAGCTTCCTTTCAAGACTTGAATAAAGATGAATTCTACCAAGAAAGAAAAGGAAAAGAACCTTGGGAGCATCTTTTTTTTTTTCAGTTCTTAAGAAATAACTAAAAAAATTTAAAAATCACATCTGAAATATCTAAATAAGTATACTCAAAGATAACTGAACAGTTTAAATGCTCTCCTGCTTTTAGGGGCAAGTCCTTTTGGTACTGCAGAATGGTGTATCTGAACTCAAAGAGTTAAAAAACCTTTTACTGAGAAAGGTGACTATTAAAAATCAGTGTTGAAAAATATTCAGTGAAAATGTTTATTCCTGAATATGAATACATGCTAAGAGGTTCGAGTCTATCAGCTTGCCCATTAGAGTGGAACTAAGGTAAAGCACTTCTGAAGAGAGAGTAAACTTCCAAACAGCAGGGATTGTTTCTTTCCTAAATAAAATAATAGTAAAATTTCTCATTGCATTGAGAGCTGACACTGAAGAACATAAGGAACATAAACAACAAAGGCATGTTTCATAGGGTATTTTGGATCCACTGTTTCATCAACCTCATGGGTAGCCTACAGTGTAACTTCTTGCATAGGAAGGAAATCATAACAAGGATCTTTTTTCAAATATAATGTATAAAGACAGAAAGTCCCTTCTTCCATATTTATCTTCAGGTTCATCTAATAATTACACAATTATTGTGTTGGAGAGAAATACTGACTCACAGCACAGCGCAATATGTTTTGAGACATTTGGAAGTGAACATACTTTCTGAAGGATCATCCACCCAACGTGCTTCTCCCTTTTCCTGTTCCCTTTTCTTACGTAATACTCCCCTGTGTTCCTGCTGCTTTTCTTCTTTCTTGTATTTTTGCTGATCTCTCTTGCTCATGTATTTACTTTTCCCTTAGGAAGATATACAAAAACAAGACCTAAATATCTTAATCTCTTCAGCTTAATTAGACATGAAAGTAACCCTGGCCTCATTAAGAAATGTCCTAAAGCAACAGGTAAAATGGAATCAGGCGAGTTTGAAATCTCATCCAGAGATCAGCTCATCAGACAGTCCTAGTTGTTACAGAAGCCTGGGATATAGCTACTGCAGAGAAGGGAAAAACTAAATGCTTAGTATAAATCTCAGTGGAAGAGATGACTAATTAGAGATAATTATACACAGTTTTCTTGCATTAAAAGTGCTTTAAAACATAAACATTCAGATTTTACTTAGGCTCCTGAGTGCTTCCTAGGAGGCAAGCTTGCAAATATGTCCTTTAAATGATGTCAAACGCTTTTAAACTAAATGATTTTTAAGAGGCATCTCACTGAAAATGGTGATGCTTTGAATTTTCTTGTTCTCTTTCAGTTTAGTAAGAAACTGCAGCAAAATTTATGGCCTTAGGGTCCTAATTGTCCTATAACAAAGGTAATCAGCAGTCATGCAGTACTGACTTGCTGATGTTCACTAGTAACTTCAAAACCTGTACCCAAAATTCACTTGATAAGAAGAAACTGAACTGTCTTTGGAATTGAGGTAAAAAGTGTCAGAATATTAATAAGGGACATAAAAAAGGATGGTATGCTAAAATATATATAATCTATGATAGAAAAACACAACCCAGAATTTAGGATACAATCTATAAAAGGGCAAATTTCTGGAATATTTATGGAAAATTCTCAAAGTTACTGTAGAAAATTGTCTTAGATATATTCATCCCTTAGTACTACTTACACTGGAGCAAACAGAGAATTTCAAATTTTACAATGCATTGTTTTCCAGTTTTATATTTGTTATAAAAATCTAGCATGACTCCCGCAAAATCATCAGGTCAATAATATACTCTGAAAATGGTAAATGTACTTTTTTAGAGATGGTAACTTAAGCCACCGCAATTCAAAGCACTAACATTTCTGTCTTTATCAACAAGCCGAACAACGGGCAAGAGTGAACACTCAGCAAGTGTGTGGATAATGGCAAGTTGCAGTACTGAGTACTCTGTGCCTCGCTGCAGTACTTTTAAGACCGTATCCTGACAGATGGTTTTGAGCCCCCCAGTACAACAAGGACATTGACTTTCTGGAGTGAGTTTCAGCAAGATGGGACAGGACAAAAGGCAACAGACACACATTGGATGAGAAATTCCAACTAGATATTAGGATAAATATTTTCACCAAATGTTTGATCAAGTACGAGGACACGTTGCCTGGAGAGGTTATGAGTTCTCCAACCCAAGTGGGGGTTAGACCAAAAGTTTCTTGAGATCCCTTCCGGCTTAAGTTATTTTATGATTCTGTGATCAATTCCTTTTTTCATTACACCAAAAGAAAACATGGTAAAAATACTTGCATATAAAACCTTCGCAATCACTATATTTATAACAACCTATTCTGGGCAACTTTAAAACAAAACCAAACCTTTCAATTGATTCAGCCCATTTTCCAATGAGATGAGAGTCCTGAATAACCATAGAAAATACGCATTTTTTTTTT
>VZTO01007974.1:77482-92226 GCA_013400615.1 Syrrhaptes paradoxus | reverse complement strand
GGGATGCCCGCGCGCCTCCCCCTTGAGGTCTCTTGCAGCCGTAATGATTCGATGATTCTATGATTTGTATGTGAGGAGTTTGGGACCATCCCTTGTCCCAGCAGCATCCTTGCCAGCAGGCATCAGGGCTGAGCTGAGGTGCTTTAGGAGTCAAAGCACAGTGTCACACATCAGGGTGGAGGTGGGAAGTGACCTGTGAAGGTCATCTGGTCCGACCACTCTGCTGAAGCATGCTCACCTCGAGCCAGGAAAAGATATCTCCCCCACAGTGACATATTAGTTTCTCACGTGCGGCTAGAATATAATGTATTTTAATTTGTGCCCATTTCCTCTGGTCCTCTCAGTGCACACTCTGAGAAGATCCTGGATTCCTCATCTTCTTTCCTTCTCATCAGGTTTTTATATATATCTATATATCTATATATATATATAGATAGATAGATAGATAGATAAGACATACACCCACCACACCCCACCAGTTCTTCTCTTCTCCCAGCTGAAGTGTGCCCACTTAAAAGCACCAGGGAAAACTGGGCTTCTTTGAGGCTTGTTGTCTTTTTGTACTGTATGTGTTGATGGTGTGCCCACCATCCTACTTATCCAGAGTTTGCACTGCTGTTCCCCTCTCTGGACATGGCTCAGAAAGGGAAGCAAAGCTACCAACCAGATTGTGCAGAAAAAAAAATGAGCTAACTGGCCTAGACCTCTTCAGCTGGGAAAAATATGGCTGAGGGAAGACATCGAAGGGACATGAAGAATGATGGATAGGAAGCCATAGAGGGACTACCTTGCATTTCTACGTCTATCAAAAGACCCAGCTGTTGTCCAGTTCAGAGTGAACACCAAGAGGTGGTTCTTCATAGGCTGTGGAAGTAAACTATTTGCTGCTAGACACTGTAGAACTTAAATGGTGCACAGTCACAGCTTTTCTTGTTAAAAATTCTTCCAGGAAGAATTCTTCTTAAAGGTAACCACACCCATGAATTGTGAGAGCCATTTTTCCACCTGATTTGGGAGAACTGCCCATCTCTCACTGTGCAACAGCCTGGGGCAACAGCTTTTTTCTCCCCCAAACCTGGCAGCTCCTACAACTAAAAACAGAAAATGGGTTCCTATTAAAACATGAACATTTTAATTTACGCATCTGATTGATATTGTGCTGTAACTAAATTATATTCCCATGGTGCATTTAACATCAGGGTTGTAGTAATACAAATAATTAGTAATGAACTCTAATCAGATCAGTTACCAAATGGCAGATTCCAGATGAATAAGCTGGCCAAGAGTGTGTGTGGTGAGGAAAGCCAAGGAAGAATGAAGAAAAGCTGGTTCATGCTGATGGATAAGGGAAGAAGTGAAAATAACAGGAAATTCATTTTCAAGAGAACTCCCCTGCCAAAGAAAACAAGAACGCAATTTTAAAAGATCTTCTAGGCAACACTGCAGCTCAGTTCTTGGAAGATACTCCACTTTGCCCTGTCACACCCTGCCCTGAGTCCCTCCCTTACGATGCTTTGGTGCTGAAGTGAATGAAGGGTCAGTTACCGTCGGCAAAAGGGACCTTTCTAAGCTTCCTCCCTTGATGATGACAAGCGATGATGGCACTTGAGTGCCTTCCTCAGCCTGCCAGCAGCACCTTGGCGCGGGAATTTGGGAATGGGTTCCTAACCAGTTGCTCCCACTGATCTCCAGGTAACTGCAGTGCTGCAGAGGCAGCTTTGATCTGGGTGGAATAGGAAGGCTCGGGCATCTGTGGTGGGAGGAGCAGTCTGAAAATGCACCTGGGCATGGGACTCAGGAAGGACTGCAGCACAGGTCCTAGGAAATGAGAGTATCTTAATAGTGCTGCAGCTGCAGAGAGCCCTAAAGTATGTCTCCCAAGGCTTACTCTCTAGCCAGCAGAGAACCACAGCCCTCCAACACGTAATCAGAGCATTGATCTCTTGCTCTGAACTGCCCTTAGGAGGCACTGATTCCTCTCTATTAAGTGCTGCAGGAGTCAGCAGAGACTAGGTCTCCTGGGCTGACATGTCCCTGCTGAACACAGCACACCTGGGATCGGACACAAATGTCTTGGGACGTGCTCTGCCTTCTTCTTTCCACTGCTTGTGTTGGTTTGACATGTTTTTCCTGTCCTCTTTTTGCCTGGCTATATCAGGAAGGCATTTGTGCATCAGTCTGCTGGAGTGTCTAACCCCTCAGCTCCATCATCACTCCTTCAAAAGAGGAGTATGTGCTTCCAAGGACAGATTACTCAATGCAGAGGGGTCTAGACAGCTGTTCCTCATGGAGCCAGGGAGAATTTTTCTACAGATCAACGAAGTATAAAAGATCCGGGAATGGGACTTCCTATGTGATAGGTAATGCTGCAATCTGAACATCTGTTTCTGGCTCAAAACAGAGCAAAATATTGCATTTGGCAGTTCCCTCAAAAAAAAAGTAAACACAATATTTTTATCAATTTCAGTTTGACTCTGTCAAACAAAGTTTCAATTAAAATAAAATTCAAGATGTGCTCTTGCCAGCTGGACTGCAGTTTGCTCAGTATCAAATATTTTAGAGACAAATAACTTCAAAAGAAAATAGTCTGTGCTACATCTCAAAAAGGTCAGTGTGAAATATTCTGCCTATGTGAAAATGTTTTGCTTTTTATTTTCTCAATTATAACATGCCCTTGAAGACGGCATCTTCCTGCAGCCAAGGTTTCTTTTTGATTAAATGGCATTTTCTGGTGGAAAATGTTCCAAGCAAACATAACATGATTAGAAAATGTGACCAGCTCTAATTGCTGCTGGGTGCCAAGAGTACGCCAACAGGTCCTTTCTTGGAGGGCAGCAGGAAAAGGGAGGTTGCCTAGGCTTTTTTTTTTTAATTTTATTTGATGATTCACCAAGTCACTGGCTGTTTAAAAGTTACCAGTAAGAATTCACAGGCAAGGCTCCAGAATGGTCAAATGTACTAATTAGTCCAGTGAAGTAATAAAAGAAGGTGAGGACAGGTCATAATGGGTAGACTCATTTCAATTCCTTTCCAGAATCCTGCAAAAATATGAAGAAATGGGAGAAACAGATATATTTGTGTATAGTGTTTAAGGTGGGAGCAACGCTCTACAGACCCATGCGACATGACAGATACTGGTTTACCGAAGTGTTTGCTGGCACTCCAGAATGGAAGGGAGCCTTGCAACAATGTGTGTATATGCATCACTCTACCTGAACGCATAAAAATTTATTGAGCAATTTGCTGAACTTTGAGGACTACCTGCATTTTCATGTCTGTGTCCTTTCTTGGTTAGAGAGGGTCTCCACAGCTGTGATGTGATGAGGGAAGCTGGCATAACAGGAATTTGCAGTACCCTAGGCTGCTACCAGATTCAATGCCAATCGTTGTTCTCAAGGCTCAGGTCACCTAATTGCTTTCAGATATAACCCCCCCCCCCATGGCAGGGGGGTTGGAACTCGGTGATCTCTAAGGTCCCTTCCAACCCAAACCATTCTGTGATTCTATGATTCAATGACTCTATGACTCTATGATTCTATCATTCTATGACCTTTTAGGCAGCTTCTACTTAACCGACTGTTTCCAGAAGTGCCACTGTTAGATGTCATCCTAAAAGTTCTTCTCCTCTTGCATGCAAGCAAGTGTTCAGCCTTCATGAGATGTTTTGGGTTACTTATTTAATGGTTCCATTACATGGGTTACCACTGGCTACCAACAACATTTGTCCCTTGCGTCCCTGTGGTATGGGAGTTCCTTGGGGCTGCTCACCACTGGTTAGGGCTTTTAGCAGCTAGAGTGTGTGTTCTCTGCTGTCTCAACACACAGTGCACTCTCTCTTTGTGCCCTTTCTCTGGGGACAGTGATTGGATACATCTCTTCTGTTGCACTGCTCCTTACCGTTAAGTTTATAGGCACTTAATTATAGTAAAGATGTCCACACCCTCTGTCAAGTTCTGTTGAAAATGGTTAATAGATTAAAAAGTCCCTCAGGTTAGAAATGCCCTCCAGCCAGCCGTCATTGCATGTCCTGATTGCAGGAAGAAATTAAGGCGAGATTACAGAGGAGCTGCTGGTTGTCGGCTGCCAGTGAATTTCCCCTGCAGCTCACCAGCTGCCTGTTCCCAAGATGTGAAGGGTGCACCGCAGCCAGCCCGGAGAAGGTGGTTGCCACTGCCACGGCCATGGGTGGGCAGGCTGGTGTCTGCCCCCGTTCTGTTCCAGCCCTGGTGTACAGGGATGCTCCCAGGCATCCTCACTATGCCTCTTCTTGCCCCAGCAGGGAGCTCTCGCAGTCTAGCTGCATGGTGGCTGTTGCGGGGAAGATGGAAGAATTAATTTCAGACTGACAGAGCAATAAAAAATGCTCAAGGCTAGGAAGACTCCCAAATGAATACACCAGGAATCAGTGGAAGTATCGGGGGTTACGAAATCCCATCAGATGGGAGACGTAATGTGTAATTAGTCTCTGACCTAGCACACTACTTGCCGAGAGTCTCTGTTCCTTTGAGCTCTGAGACTTTCACAAAGAGGGCTTTATTCTTCCTTCCCAGCGAGTCTCCAGCACTCCCCATGCATCTTTTGAGGTGAATCCACAATGACATCCTACATTACCTGATCAAGTTGGAGCCTTCCAACCCCAGACTTTATAGTTTGATATTTGTCCTTGCGGTAAATGTTAGCTATCACTATAGCTTGTCATCTGGCAGAGATATAAGTGCCACTTCTTTGACACCTCCTGACTGAGACATATGTGAGGAAGGTCTCACTTCAGAGAGGGAAGGAAGCAATCAGGCAGCTATAGTCTTTGGGAGACTGTCTCCTCTCCTCCCTCACTGGGATGGCATAACTCTTTTGCAAACTAAAAAGGATATCCCTGTGTCCCTGTAGCACTCCGCTACCCCCAAAATGATGCCTATTAAAAATAAAGTTGCCTTTAATCCTGGAGAGAGCATAAAAGCAGCAATGGCTTCTGAGGTGAATTTCAGGGGCAAGTTCAAGCTGAACTGAATAACAGGTAAGTTAACTTGGTTTCAAAAAGCTGTTTTGAAAAAGGAAAGCACCCAGAGTAATTTTCTTAGTGTCCCTGTATAGATAAGTAAGCTCTCAAGGGTCTATCTTTACCTGTCAGTACTTCCTCCTGACTTCTTCCAATTCATTCACAGCAGATGCAGGACCCCTGTCTCTCCTTCCCGACACTGACAAGCAAACCTGTCCCACCCAGCTGCAGAGGTCCCTGCTCAGCAGAAGCTCAGACTGCAACACTGGTGTTGCCAGCACTCTCTAGTCTCCACGCCATGGATTTTTCCTTAGAGGATTGTTATCTGTTCTGCCAGTCAGAGATGCTGCAGTGGCTGTGCCAACACCACATACCTTTGGAAGAGACATGTCCCTGTTCAGCTCCTGGCTGACCCACAACCCTGTGCTGCAGATATTCAGCAAACCGCGCCCATGCCAAGGCATGACAGCTATCAATGGGAGCTTTATCCCCACTTAGGGCTGCAACCTAAGGCCCAGGTCTACCTCCCAGGGATGCGAGCCCCCCATTAGGTTCCCTGCTATTCCAAGTGCCATTCCAAGTGCCAGCCCTGTGTTGCATGGTAGGTTGCTCCAGCACGTGCAGCGCAGAGGCACATCCTCAACTTTCTGCCAGCTGATGCTCTCCAGGGTGCTCTTGCTGGGCAGGTCTTTCCCACAGTGCTGCTCCTGCTCACTGTCCCTTGGGGGTTCCTGAAGACACACAAGCCTGCACTCCCCAGTGTGGGATGCTATTTTTAAGGCTAGGTGTAAGGGCCTCTATGGCATTTAAAAGACTGCCCAACTTGGAAAGTTTCTTCCAGCTCCAGAGCGGGCTTTTGCCTCTCAGGTCAATATTCAGCCTGCACACCCCTCACCAAAAATCATAAGGCAGACCCCTTATGCCCCATCTGGCACAACCCCAAGGTTGGTTTAAAAATAAAATTATTATTATTACTGGGCATGTATGATGACCTTAGAGTCTCTGCATTTGCTTTCTAAATTTTTGGACTCCAGGTTAAATTCAGATCAGTACTAGGAAATACTATCTCCTTTATTTTTAAAAGAAAAATCTGACTTTCTTCTTCAGTACCATGTGTTCCAAAATTCAGGCTTTGAGAGAAAGAGCCAATCCCCCACAAACCATGCTGACATAAGGGAAGATCACGTAACACAAGTCAATCAGTTTCCTTGGCTTCTAACTGAAATGTGCTACCTCGCCCAAATTCAAGTTCACTGAGCACCTGCATATGGCAAAAGCAAACGTGTGTGCTCAGAGATCTCACTGCACATCTCACGTGCTGTGGCCCTCAGGATCTTCACACAGGAGTAGGGTGGCGTCCTCAGAGTGCTAGCTTGAATCCCAGTCAGCATTCTCCTTTCTTGTTATGAACCATGCCCAGACTCACTTAGATCCGAGTTATTTAGCCAATGGATTAGTTGCTGACATGTGGTGCTCAGCTTTGGGGTACTTGGATGGGGCTTACATTGTCCCCAAAGACTCCCAAGGTGGTGATGGATAACAGGAGCCCACGGTCCCCAGGCGTGGGCTGAGCGAGAGAAGAGCTCTGCTGGCAAAGGATGGGGCTTTTGCTGCAGGTTGATCCCTCCCACAGACACTTATTTTAGATTAAAAACAAACTGGGAAAACTCCCAGATGGAGATAGTTTAAGTTAAATAATCAATCAGTATTTCCAGTCCTTGTCTTTGCTTCGTAGACAAGGGCTTTCCTAGCCTCAGACAAGGCATTACTACATTATGAACTGAGGCAAAACAAGATCTAGACTGAGATATATGCTTGACATAAGTCCAGGCTCAGCATACATAACCTTGCTGTCATCCAAGTCCAGCAATACTCCACTCCATCCCTAAAAACAACCAAGAAATGTCTTGTTCTTCCTGAATGGGAAGAACAGTTTGAAACGGAGCAAAACATGAACCAGCCACCTCATTTCCAAGGGGAAATGAGGCAAGGACTGCAACACACATTCCAGGCTGGTTTTTAAAGCCATGACACACTGCTTTGGGCAGCCTGCTGTAAGCACCACAGCTGGAAACCTGCTGCATCCTCCGGGAAGAGTAAGGAGGAAAAAAAAAAAAATTGAAGGGGAAGAACCACAGAATTTACTTTACCTTAACAGGGCAACCTGGCCAAAGACCTGCATTGCCTGGGCCCTCAGCTTTGGCAGAGGATGACAGCTGATGAAGATGACTAGGAGCACATTGCTAGTCTCCAGGCTTGGTCTGAAGCCCAACAAATCACCGCAAAAGGAGACCTGTGAGTGAGTGCAACAGGCTTTGGAGTCCAGGTACTTATGGGTACTTCTCCTGGTAGCTGAACTCAGGGTACTGGGGCGATTTTCACTCAGCCTAACGCTTCACTTCTGTCCAAAGAAAGTGTCACACGGAGCATCAGCAGCTGTATACCATGTATTTTAATAAACTGTAAAATTAGCAGAAAAATAGTTTTGGATGTGTTTGTCCTCCTCCCCCCTAAAATAAAAAAAAAAAAACAAAAACAAAACCCCAAACCTTGTTAAAACCAAAATAATGCCAAAACAGAAGAAAAAAAATTGTCCCAGAGCAAAGGTGACACACAATACAGAGTTGGAAAAAAAGGTCTTTGATGACAGTTTTGGGTAAGGAAATTATGTTTGTAAAACACAAGGTAGTGAATAACAAAATGCTTATTGATTTGATCAGTTTATCTCTCTCCCTGTGTGTATATATGTAGATACATATATATCTATGCTGATACACCCTTGGTGGGATGAAATGGTACATCTGTAAGACACAAAAAAATAAAAGGGTGACTGTGGAGAAGGAGTAAAGAAGAAAATAAATAATATATCATTTCAGACAGTGAAGTAAGAACAACGCTCAGTTCCCTTACAACGTACCATTGCACTGCTTATCAAGGGACATGCTTGTCTCTCCATGGCTATGCCGCGTCCACGGATGAGCTGTGAGTCTGTAATCTGAGTGGTCTCCTTCACCGCTCTGTGCACAAGCAGTACCTCAGAAATGTATGAAGCGTTCCTTCTCCTGGTTAATTCCCATGCTTTACCATGATTTTAAATTTAAAATTTATTAGTATTTCAGTTTGCATTTCTTCCCCCAGGTTTCTCGCACGGACTGCTGTGCAGGTCTCCACGGTAAGGCAGAGCAGTCCAGATGCGCAGTATGCCACAGGAATGTGTCGTTATCACAACGTGACTGGATGGAGAAATTCATTCAACAACAGATCCCATGCTGCTTCCACCTCACACTCAGTCTGCAGAGCCAAGTCATGCAGTAACCTCAGCTGTTCTGCATTGGGTGGACCTGTGGGTCACATCTTAATCCAAAAACAAGGACAGGAAAGAAAAATTTTTTTTTAATTTCCTTTTCTCCTTCCACAGAAACCTACCCACACACGAAGAGTAGGCAATACCATTGCACGCTGAGGTCTCTGCTTCTCTCTTAGGCAAATGAGTCCTGCATTCAAAAAAAGGAAAACATATTCTTCCTTCTGCTGTTATATTGCTCTTTCAGAGAACCAGCCACTGTTCATGCTTTTCCAGATCTCAGTGCCGTGCTTAACAAGCAAACTAAGCACAAGCTCATGCTGGCTGCAAAGTTCAGGTGACAAAGAAGGTGTTAAGAGAACAGCTCAGTTTGCCAGCTTCTTGTAAACACCATATTGCAAGGAAGGCAAAGGCAAAACACCCCTCTCCACACCTCCCCCAACTCCTTCCTTCTGTTTTTTTTTTCTTTCTCTATTTTTCTTTCTCTCTTTTGCTCTTTCTTTCTTTCCTTCTTTCTTTCTTGTCCAGGGGTTCATGAAGAGAAGCAAGACTTGTGCATCACAAATGATGGAACTATCCCCACCCCAGCCACCTTCCCACCTTACCATAATGCACAAGCCCATCTCATCCTGTACCTGCCCCCAGAAGGTGTTTGCTTGTCTCTTGATCTTTTTTGGAAAATCACGCAGTCTGATCTGCTGGGGAGTTCTGCAGTGCAGGCGTCGGGTGGCTGGTTCCCCTCCCCCCCCCTCCCCCCTTTCCTGAGGTTTATAAGTGATTGTTTTTGGACAGGTAGGCAATAAGAGCGACAGCCACCCCAACGTAGATGCCAGTTCCAATTGTGATGGACAGGACAGCCAGGAAGAGCGCTCGCCGGGAGTTGGAGCTTGCATGGTGGAAGTCCCCCTTGGCTACTGCTTTGTTTGTCTGCAAGATACACAACAACAGCAATGAAATGCATTTATTAGTTTCATTTGGAAATGAAGATGTAACACTTATTTCTTGGCTGAAACATGATCATCCTAGGATATGACAGTAAACTGTCTGGAAATCAGATACTTTCTTTACTCAAATTAGGTTATTTGCACAATTACAATGATGATAAAACCAATAGCATCTCAAGTGGTACTTTTAGAGTGCCTTTAAGCTCAAACATATCCTAGAATTTAACACAATGCATCACAATGACTTCTGAGAAGGCTCAGCCTCTTCTGAGAACATGGACAAATGCACTGTGAGCCAAGGGTCTGCCATGTCCCCTCCAAACACAGCTACAACCCCGCTTCTGGGAGGTGGCTGGATTCCAGCCTGGCTGGGAAAGGTAACAAGGGAAAAGTCCTTTAAATGTGCCACTTGTGCAGAAATGTTCTTCCATGTCAGGTGAAATGTCTGACCTGTTTCTGCCTGGACAGAGACAAGAACGGTTGAATTTTCCCTCCCAGTGCAGTGCTTTTGAGCGTACTACCTGGGTGCTCAACTGTGTTAGAGCATGGTCTTATCTTTTGGGACTGATGCATTCAACTCGATGTGTCAGCTGGAGGAGGAGTTTCCAAGTGTTTTTCATGTCTCTTGCTATGGTTCCTGGTAGCTCAGAAGACTAATCCAGCTCTCTGGTAACTGCATCACATCTTCTGTGTAGCTTTGAGTACCCAAGCAGATGCCCTGAATTCAACCTGATTCAACCAGGTGGTGTTCCTGAAGTTATACGCAAGTCATTTAGGCTTGAGTACAATGAACCTCACAAAGTTATGGCTTGTTTAGAACACCTGTAGTTTGAGAACTTATTCAAATATCAGTTCTTCTAACACACCTTCTAGGAACCTTCAAGCCCAGGAGACAGGACAAAGCAAAATCCCTGCTAAAAACAGGCAAAGGAAAGATAAAATTGGACAGGACTGATCTGCCCATTGACAAGACCACCTAATGCCATTTCAGCGGGTCGCAGCCTGGCAGCGTGATGAAAGGAGGATGTAATTTTTACAGACTGTGGTATGGTATCAGCAATATAACCCAGCAGCCAGTAAACGATCCGTCACCTACAAGAAAGGTCTTGTAGAAGCATACGAGCTCCATAAATTCTGAGGCAGCCTTTGTTCCCTTGTTACAATGATTGAGGAATTTGTAACGCTTTTAATTGTATTTCTCCACAAATGATCGATTTGCTGGGACACTTTCTGCTTCAGTGTCATCTATTGCTCTATTTTTGTCTATTTTATTTCTTTTACTATCTTGCTACTCAGAGCAATTTACATCAGACAAAAAAAAAAGGCTTCAGGCCTTTCTGTCAATGACTCTATTAGGAGAACTGTCTCTTCATCAACCTAATTTTTTAAGCATAATGCCTTATAAATGTTTCACGCAGAAACAATGTCAAACAATGCACATTGAAAGAGAGAGACACTAGACTGCAGGCAGGAGGGAAATGACAATTTCAAACCAGATAGAAACAACTCCCAGGTTTAGTGTCACGTCCTTTAGTCCCTAGCGTCATGTCCTTTAGTCCCTAGCGTCACGTCCTTTAGTTCAGATGAGGACGGCATTCTACCCACTTTGCAAAGGATGCCCAACCAGTCCTCTCATCAGGGTGACCAGTGATTTCACAAGCTTCTTGTCTGGGACCTCCAAGCACTCAATAGAAGAGCCCTTTCTAGAAAAATGACAGGGGCTTTGGGGATCATAGAAGTATTTCTTAAGAGTTGCTTAAAAGTCTTGGCAAGGAAAGCAGAGGAAGCTCTAGAAGAGTTCGTCATTCAGCTCTTCTCAAAGGTTTTCTTCAAGCATCTGCTACCCATCACAGCATGGATAAAAGGCTTGAACAGAGAGGCTCCTCATCACAGAAGCAATGTCAGATTTGTCAGGAGANAGCACCCCCCTCACTGCACCCTCCTTTCAGGCAGTTGTAGAGAGTGATGAGGTCTCCTCTCAGCCTCCTCTTCTCCAGACTGAACTCCTCCAGCTCCCTCAGCTGCTCCTCGTCAGACCTGTGCTCCAGACCCTTCACCAGCACTGAAGCTATTTGAGCCTTTGGATACACTGAGGTAAATGGATCCAACCCCCAAAATGGAGGCAACGTCTGAAAATGCCGGAACATTGCAATCTGACATTTCTGAAATGTTGCATTATGTTATAGAAAATACGGCAACATCTTGGGTTGACCTCTTTTAAATTAAACTTTGTACAGCTTCAAAACCATGTTTTTTCAGTTAAAAATAGACGGAAACTCAAATTGAAAAGAAACCATTAACCAAAATGCCAAATAATCTGAGAACTCAACAGTGTATCTTGATGGGATTCAACAAAAGAGGCTGGATCTACCCAAAATGATGTGTTGAGTGACCCAGAGGGATTCAGAAGGCTTACTTGTCAAGCACTAATAGCCTTTTCCTGATGGGATCTTCAACCTAGTGACAAACCTGCTCACAAAGAACAGCTTTTTTTTTTTGATCAGGTCTTTGAGGACAGCCCTGACCTTTGCGAAAGGCCTGGACCTATGGTGAAAATCCAGCTTCTCATTAAAATGCACAGTCCAGACAAAACCAGATGTCTTGTATTAGTCACGTGCTGCCATAGAGCTGGTTAATTTTGCAGCTCCTGTCATTACGATATAGCTTGATTTTGCTTGGGGAACAGGCCGGTGCTTTCACAGAAGTTCTAGTTTCCAACAAAATTACCTAATCTGAGTGTTTGATTTTTTTTTGTTTTGTTTTAACCTAATGCATATTTTTGTGACTTAGCAAAATCAAATCCATCCTATACCAAATTCCGAATGCAGAGTGCCTTGGTAAGGGCACATGGGAAGGACAATTTTATGTTCCTCCTTTATTCCATCCAGAAAGGTTTCTATTCCAGATAGAGAAATCATCAACACAGAAGCCAACCCTCCATCAGCGTAAGACTAGTCTGAAAGGATTTGTTTATCACTAACAAAATTCTTTGCTGCTATTCCCTAAACAGCAAAACAATCCCATTACTGCCCAGTGTCATTATCTGCAAATTAAAGCATTTCCAGAGGTTTAAGCTAAACAGATCTGGTAAATAGTCACGACACAAAATGCAACTGAGGCCAATTTTAATAGATTAGCATCCAGCAACTAATAAGTAGATTTTCTTTAATATTTTTGAAACAGGAATCAGATCTTTGGTATCTCTGTGCACTTTGAGGAAGACCCTTGGTTTTGGGCTTCCACACCAGGGATGGCTGACTCCAGCAAATTCTACGTGTGAAACAAGGGCAAGAAATGTCTTGTGTGGATCAGAGAGCCCCGTCAGACCCGGTCTCACCAGCTTTTCCTTGATGTGGTAGAAAAGGTGAAAACAATAGTCATTAAACCTAAAGAGAAACCAGGACATCTAAATGCATGCAGCGGTCAGGCTGTTCACTCGTCTTCACAGTGTCTGTATCTTGGGTACTGCTGTCGGAAAAATAAAACTTCTCTACTTACACAAGTCCTGCTCTCTACTAAGCCCGTGATGTTGCAGACCCTTCTTGGTACCTGCTGCCAGCCACAACACTGGGACCTCAGGCATCAAAACAGACTCAGCCTTCCCTTCTGACATACGTTTTTTGGGTCAAATGCTGTATGTTTTCACAATGACACTGTGGTTAAAATTGCTCAGAAGAAAAAATTCATTTTAGCTAATTTAAAAAAAAATGTATTTCAGATAAAAATATTGAGTAAGGAAAATACCCCACCAAATTTTTGGTTAAAAATGAGGTCACATTTTTGTCAAGCTAGTCTGCAAACTAATGCATGGCAGGATGTGTTAGACTGATGTTCACTAACAGCCCCACCGGGATGTCCACAGTGCCGGTGATGGACATGCTCTCTGCACCCCAGGCTCCTCAGAAGCCTGTCTGAAATGACCAAGCTCTGCATGCATCCAGGTGTTTCTGCTCAGTTAGAAGTGAGGATGGGGTAATGTGCACCCCCAGGGCCCTTGCCCAGCCCCCTGGGACTGATGTCCCACATGGTACCAAGGCACTGTCCAGCCGTTCACACCCAACCTGGAAATGGATCTCTGTGAGCTCCTCTTTGCAGATGCAGCTCCCGCCTTGCTAGAGAAATATTTGCTTTTGTTGCTTCTTACCCCTGAAAAGCAAAGTCCTAGCTATAAATATTACTGTGCTGAATACCTCGCTGGTATTAAATTGTCCATCATGCTTGACTCTGAGGGTAATGACGATACAAATGCCCTGCTAACAAAGGGCTTGATTCACTGCAGCCTCTTCAAGATAAGTGCCTTAATTTAAGTAGTAAGGAATATAAACAGCTATTCTAATGGGCTTAAAAGTGGTTGCAGAAGTAAGCACAATTCCTAACCAGAATTATATTATCTGTGGAGTTTTACGGTACTTTTGTCCATTTGTTTCTTCCTTTCCCTGGCAAGACTGTGGCTGACAGTGAGATGATTGATGAACCAATTTAATACAATCTTTGGGCAGTGGCGGGACCAACAGGTTTGATAAACAGAGCAAGGGGATGAGTGCAAGACGTGGGATGAATTATGAGCAGGGGGATAATTTGTCGCATAGCACCAGGCACATTCCCTCACCGCACAGCCAGGAGATGAGATACCCTTCCTGCAAAAATTTGCCAGCTACTGGCACAGGTTGTGATGAAGGCTGGATACTCCAAAACTGAAAACAAGGGCTTGAGCAAGCCCCCAGTCAATCCCGTCTTCTAGAGGCTTTG
Organism: Syrrhaptes paradoxus; assembly: GCA_013400615.1. Taxonomy (NCBI): domain Eukaryota; kingdom Metazoa; phylum Chordata; class Aves; order Pterocliformes; family Pteroclidae; genus Syrrhaptes; species Syrrhaptes paradoxus. The sequence continues at coordinate 78,233 of VZTO01007974.1, read as the reverse complement.
GAAGTAAGCCAGGAAAGTGAGGCAGCATGGGGGGAAAAAGGAGATCTGGAAGGTTTATCTTTAACTAACGGAATTAATGTCTTCTTGTTGAGAAACACTTTCAAGGAACTTCCCTGGAGTTTCCACTTGAGCTTCTGCAAAACCTATTCATCATATCAGTGGGCTGCAGGTTTTACAGGCTGGGAGAAGATGAATAATGTACCTCCACAGCTGCAAGGCCAAAAAACCCTGCTGCATTCCTCAGTGACTCATACTCACTAAATACCTTCTGGTACACTGTATCTGGAAACAAGAAGTACATTGATCACAGTTATTAACCCTGCCTCGTCTCCCTGAAGATGGAGAGCAGGAACGGCTCCACGCAGGAGAAGAAGAGGGTATCCTCACCCCTTTGGTCAGGTGCCAGGAGGATTTCTTTTTACTTCATGGGAAGAAATGGACAGCGGGGAGGCGGGATGCACAGCCTCCATGCAGCCACTGGTCAGATCCTCAGCCTTATTTCTTCAAGTGGCATGCAAAAAAAATGCCACAGTGTGGAGGGTTGGCCCTTGGCTGGGGGCCAAACCACACACACCCGCTCACACAGTCCCTGCCCCCACCCAATCATTGGGGAGAGAATTAAAGAGGTAAATGGCAAAGAGGACTCATGGGTTGAGATAAAGACAATTTAATAACTAAACTACAATAATATTGGAAATAATACTATATACAAATATGCAATGTGATACACAGTGATTCTGCCTCTCCCCAC
>VZTO01007974.1:9152-77289 GCA_013400615.1 Syrrhaptes paradoxus | reverse complement strand
CTCACCTATATACTGGGTATGACGTGCATGGGATGGAATAATTGGTCAGTCTGCTTCTCAATCTTGACCTAAAAGCAAATCCCAAGCTAGAAGCCGGACTGTCTCTTTCCCCCCTCCCTCTGTCTATGGAGAGAAGAGAAACCGAATGTATTTGTCCTTGAGGGTATCCTAGCAATAACTATAAATGTTCTCTTTGTATCAGCTTTTTTCCTGAGCAGGAATCCAAAACATAGCTTCTTGCTAGCTATTTATGAAGAGAAGGGAGAAAAGGAAAAAAAAATTAGCTCCCCTCTGCTTAACCCACTACACACAGAATGAGGAGTAACTCATACAAAAAACGCTTCTGCTTCCGTATCTTCTCCTGTCATTCTTCTAGTCAAAAGCTCTGGCCACTGCTTTTAACTTGCCCAACTTCTGCTGATCTCAAACTTCTAGGCAACATTTTCCACCTTCAGGCTTACAAAACTTACTTCCACTGATGGTGAGACAAAGACTCTAAGAGTTCCTGCTGAAGATACAGATGGGGAAAGGGTGAAGCTGGGATTTGCCTCTGAACCATGAATGACAGCAGGAAGATGCCAGTTAGCAGGGAAAGCATGGGGCTGGCGGACACCCAGCACAGGGGCTGGGATGTAGCAGGAGAGTTTTCAGTCCTGAAGAGAGCATCAAAGGGACTGCAGAGTCCCATCAAACAGCTCTACAGACAGAAATGATGACCTAAGTAAATGACAAATGGTTCTTTGCTCCGTCAGCATTTGCAAATGCCATCGTGACCACAGTGCAAATAAAAACTTCAGCCTGTGGCATCTTGCCTTTCAGGTACTGAAGTGCTCTTCTGGAGGTTTCCCTCATTTCCCATTTCACGGGAAGATGGCCCAGGGAATGGACATGAGTCTCAAGCAGCCATTCCCTGTCTGGAACTTGCTGTGGAAAAGAGTGGGGAGCAGGCATCACCCGAAATGCAGGCATTCCTCAACCATCAACCATCCTAGGCTCAGCGTTGCACTTAATTTCTGCTGATGCTTAAGCTTCTTTTCCTCTTCAGAAGAAAAATCTAAGCTAGACTTCTGACAGTAGTGTCTAAAACCAGCTGCTGGATCATCTTCAGGGAATTCTCATCCACACTCCAGTGTTGACACATAGAGACCAGACAACTCGCTTGGGATTAATCTCTTTCCTTCAGGGAGGGATCACCCTGAACATTTAGGAAATAAAAAGCACAAAATCTTGACCATACCCTGCTCTTACACTGTCCGGTTGCACCTAGATCCAGTCGGGATGGCTGATAAGAACCTTGAGACAGCAAATGCCTAGCCCACATGGAACCTCCCCTGGGGCAACACGGAGATACTAGCTTGGGTAGCAGTGACAGAAGGATGATATCGGGATGTCACCAGAGTTCCATTAGCACATGGAGTGGGGGTAAACTGGCATATGCAGCTATGTGCAGCTGCTGATGACGCTTTGTTCAAGGCTTTGACAGATGTCCTAAGTGCTCTGCTGCAGAGTGACAAAAGAGAATCCAGTGTGAAAACTTATCTAAGAAATTAGAACAATGAATCCTCATTCCAGGAAACAGGCTTGTGCCCTCAGTGGCCAGAGCACACTGCGCAATGGCTGGTGGCCATCCTGTGTCTGGAGTAGTCTCTTGTATTGTACTTCAAGGACAAGTGTAGTTTAACCAAATGTTACACCAGCAAGCCCTTCAGGTGGCATTTCCTTCTTTGTGAGCATCACCGCCTTTGCTCTGAAACAGCATCAGAACTTCCAACCTGGCCAAAATCCAACCAGGCTCCTGAACAGTGATGGGTCAGATGAAAACAAGCGGCCTGAGTAAAGGGATTTATACTGCCACCAAATTAAATTACGTTGTGTTGGTGGAAGAAGATGTACTGGGAACAAAATTTACTCCTGGAAACACATGAAAGGCTCCGAAGAGAGTGTGAATGGGGAGAAGAGGGTGTAGATAGCATGAGTCTGCCTCTTCTGCGTGATCAACTTTCATAACATCTGGGTTTGAGCCCTCGGATCATTTTGTTATCAATGTTTTCTGCTGGAATGTGAAAATATGACGTAGGCGAGGACGTGATTCAGCCCTTGGCTGGTGCTGCCTGTGGTGTTTGATTGTGTATTCAAGTGCAGATAAAACTATAAATGTCCAAGTGAGATTTCAGCGCTTGGAAAAACAAGAGCATAATAATTAGAACAGCAGGCGCGAAAGGCTTGAACGAGCAGAATGCAGAGAGATGTTTTTAGACAAGCTCTGCAGCAACAGCAGTTCATCTGATTGCACTTGAGAGAACGAGACCTCAGCCTGCGATACGACAGCAATTCTGCTTCTCTGGCACATACAGGAATTTGGACGTTTACGGTAAAGAAGTTGGACTCACCACTCTGCCTTGCTTCTAGCCCTTAAGCAGATGTTGCCATTTGGTGACGAAGGAGAAGAAAATTTGGGAAAGGTGACATGGTGAAGCCACGTTGACACACACTCCCAAACATGCCCACCCAGACTTACACACAGCTGACATGGGTTTGTATCCACATAGACATATTCACGCTCTGCCTAGAGGCTGGATGCAGCTACCTAGGTACCACTTGAGTTTATCAACCAATTATTAGTGACCAATTCAGTCCCCAGGGGCTTCTTTATTTTTCCTGTTTAGAAGGCTGTTTGTTTCTCCTCTGTTTGAAGACATGGAGTTCAAAATGTGAGCATTACTCAGGGAGGGAAATCTGGAAGTGATTCCTAGATTTCAGATTCCATTTTGTGAGTGGCAAGAAGTTATCTTCGGCTCAGGGGACACCACAAAGTACTTTTTGCCCATGGTGCCCCTACCCCCCTGGCACAGGATCTGGATTGCGATTGATTGGACAGTGCCACAGATGAGTCTGTGTTACAGGACATCAGAGTCTCCTGATACTGCGCTCAGTGTATGGCCAGCAGCAGAGATCACCATGATGCTGTGGTGTCTCAATTCTTGGACATATTCAAAACCCCACTGGACATGGTCCTGAGCGACCTGCTCTACCTGGCCTTGTTTAAGCAGGAAGGATGGTCTAGATGATCTCCAGAGGTCACTCGCAACCTCAACCATTCTGTGATTCTGTGATTTTGTGAAAACTTGACAGCTGTACAAAGTTGTTCAAGGCGTTATTCAATTGGCGGTTTTCTTATACACAGATGATAGGATCATCAAATCATTAAGGTTGGAAAAGACCTCAAGGATCATCAAGTCCAACCATCAACCCAACACCACCTAATGCATTAAACCATGTCCCTGCCTTCTGGAGGTAGGTTCCTGAATTTTGAAAAAGCTGCATTCATATCTTTCTGCCTCTACCTTGATACACAAAGTTGGTGTACAGGGCGGACTCCCTCTGCCCCACTGAGGCAGGGAAGGAGATCCTGCAAGGAAAGGCAGAAGCTGCAGCAAACCCAGCCTCCTGAAAGGTATACCGATGCCACTAAACTTCTTTTATTTTAACATTAATCAGAAAGAAATCTAAATCACAAAGGCTTCGGAGAGTGTCTACAGAGAATATCTGCTGGTTTAATTGTATTGCTTTAAGAGGCAAATCAGTTTACACTCCCGGAGCTTTCTGTATGAGCCAACTCTGCAATAAGTTAACTGCCAGAGTACGAACAAGGCTGTCCTTACAAAGACTTGACTTGCAAAGTCTTGCAAAGACAAGACTTCTTCTGAAAAGAGGCAAGGCACTTCAGTAAGGAGCCCCCGGTGGGAAGTGTGTTAATTTGTGGTGTGCTGTTAGAAGGGTGCATCTGACACAGCGGGAAACCCTGAAGGGCCCCCCCCCCCCCACACACACACACTTACAGGAATGCCGTATAGCTTGTGTATCCATGCAGCTTCGATGGCGGGGGAGAGCTGCCCAGTATGAGGAAGGGGATGGGCTGAGCACCCCTCGCCTTCCCCCCTGGTCTCCTGGACAATGAATGGACTTGGTGATCTACAGCAGCCCTGCTGCTCTGGTTTTGATGAGCAAAATCGGACAATGGATTGAAAAGTTATCAGTGAGGGCGGATGGACAGGCAGGCAGACAGCTACAAAAGTCACAACAAAAATTAATACAAACTGCAAATTTCCCTAGTGTATGGGTTATGCATGTATGGTACCAGCAGGGACATGCCCAGCCTGGATTTGCTATTGATGGCACCACGAACGCCCTCGCAGATGATGGAGCTGCCAGACTGCCAAACAGCAGCGAGACCTAAATTCAATTCCTCCAAACCGCTGACATTCCGCTTTCCCAAGGGTGAGTCCCAAGGGCCAGGCATGGCCCTACAGAGCCCAGGGGAAAAAAGCAGGACTCAGACTCCAGTCCGGTCTCTTTGGACCCACCATCCTTCCCTGGCCCCAGCAGCAGCTCCCTGCTCTCATAGCCAGCACTTTCCCGTCTCCTGGCTTCGGCTCCAAGCCCAGACATCAGCAGCAAACCCAGCAGGGTGTCATGAAAGTCTTGTTTCAGGTGTCTCAAAGCTCTGGGATTCCCTGTGAGCAGTGACAAAGATATAAATGGCCCCTGTGCAAAATTAACTCCGTGTCTTGCTTTGATTTTAAAAATTTGATGTGTCCCCTTTCTCTTCTGATTAAAATGTTTAACATATCCTTCCTACATAAAGCAAAATGTCTTGGTTTGGTCAAATAAAACATTTCATTTAATTGCATATACTTTTTTTTTTTAAGGTTGATTCCCTGAAAAATGTTGACAAGGAGCATAAAAGACACTGTCGTCTCCATATACTGCTGCCTCTGACACTAGAGATGTGAAACTGCATTTTTTTTCCTATTGAACTCAGCAGCAAAGTGTTTTATTTCAAGGGACTGTCTCAAAGGAGAAATTCTATTAGAAGCTGTATTTCTCAATTAATAATTGAAATTTTTCCAATGCAAACATCATGGGTATTATTTGGGAACAGCATCAAGAAAGCATGACAGAAGTATATGCTTGCTCTGTTCTCCTCTCTTCCTGCCTGCTCGCGGCACAGCCACAGGCAGGTTACTGAGTTGGATGGACAGAATTTTCATCTGTTCTTTAGGAGGATCACAATGCAGGGTGATAGCACTGAGTTAGCTCATTATGCTAATACTCTATTCCTGTATTTATTTAATAAAAGACTGTTGAATTTGCTGACATAAAAATTACACCTATTTAGCGTATGAGCAAAAGTCACTGCATTTTGATTAAAAAAAAATCCCCATTTGTTCTCAACTAAAGTATGCAAAAAGCACCATGAACTACTGGCTCCCTTAAGTTTTCTGCTCAGGCTTCTGTTCCCATTTTGACCAGAAACCTCTGAGCTGATAAGAAGTCTGGGAATAAGGCAGTGGGTGTCTGTCTTTCTCATTGACACACTTCTTTTGAAACAAAATTTAACAAATTTTCTCTTTCTCTTATTTCCTCCATTTTTTCATTGTTACCACTGCTTTTACAATAAGTTCTATATTTATGTGTCAAAAAAATATATTAAGTCCCACGACAGATACATCTGTGACATTTCAGAAGAGAGAAACTCAGGAGGAAGGTTTTAAAAGCTCTGTGGGAGAAAAGAAGGAAAAGGCCTTTTAGTAACTTCAAAACAACGCAAACTGCAGTTGGTAGGTGGTGTGATCACTGCAGTACAAAGGAGATATTCTCCATCCTTCATTCTGAGCCCCCAAAACCATCCTTGGATGGAGAAAGAATGAGCAAGGAGAAAAAAAATGTGCTGCAAGACAGGCTTCCTACCCAGACACCCGCCAGCATCTACTAATGGCAAAACCACCTCTGCACAGGCTGGAGGAATTGGAGCCCATGCTCATCTCTTGATTCAACTTCATCCTTGGCAGAGGAGGACTCAACAAGATCTCATTTTTCACTAGAAGGGAAGTTCATCAGCTGACCTGAAACAATTCATTTGTATTTGTCACCACTGCTGTCGGCATGGAAATGCAAGGTCTAACCTTGTGTTAAGCTGTCAACACCCTGAAACGACGGCTCCGTCCTTCCTGTGACTCAGCGTCTACAAGACAAGAACTCCATGTTCTCTAGCAACAACGCATTGCGGCATTGTCATGCCAGCAGATAATAGCCCCTCATCGCTTGTGCACACAAGACCTCTCTCCTATAACCACAGCACTCCCAGGCACGTGGTCCTGTGCTGCAACGGTGCAGCGGCTTGCACGTGTGGGCAGTCCATCAAAGGGCTCCACCTCAGCCCTTGCTCTGCATAGAATTATTAAGGTTGGAAAAGACCTCAAGGATCAAGTCCAACCATCAACCCAACACCACCTAACTCATTAAACCAACTTCCCCTGTGCACTTCTTCCCCTTTGAGCTCCTGTCACTCCGACCTGCTGCTCTTGCTGCTCCTGGTTCACCCTCTCTTTCTTCTACCCCAACAGCAACCCTGCTTGTGCATTTTGCAGACATCATCTCCACCCTGTGAAATGGGTGCAGGCTGTCCGGAGGGTGGTAACGGCGGTACATTGCGTGCTTATGCTGAGTGTTTCAGCAGGAAAAGAGCTCCCTGCAGAGCTGGGCGTGGGTGTGTAGAAGACATCCCGGCAGCAGCACCACCATCCCAGGGGTGGGCAGCTGCAAGGAGCCCCGTAGCAGCCAGAGCGAGCTCATCCTTCTGCTGCACAGCCAGCAGGGCAGAAAGGTGGGGAGATATCAGGTGGGCTCTCCAGAAGAGCTGGAGCTGAGGAGCAAGTCACCTGCCTGAGCACTAACAACAGCCTCTCACAACCCGGTTTATCTGCTGGAGCCACAGGAAGACCAGTGAAACCCCACACCTGCAGTGCCTTCAGCAGAAGAGTAAGTGAGGGACCCCTGCACAGCACAGAGCTGCTGGTTTCACGTCCATGATGGCAAGAACATCCTGCTGATGTGCCTTCATTGTGCCTGAGTCAACTCTTGTTCCTGCCCCCAGGAAGAAAGCAAAGTAGCTTGAGACACGTATCCCCAAGGATGCTCCTGCTCTGGTACTCTCTCTTCCTCCATCATCTCACCAATGCCTGCAATAACCACCTTATCATGTTGTTTCCTCGCTGGAGGCTTGCTCCCTGAATCTCCTATTGACACACTAAGAGAAAGGAGCAGGATGGAGCAGAGCTGAAGCAATTCTTAGATTAGTGTGCTGGGACCATTTTATTTTTGATTCATGTGGCCCCCCAGTCGGAAATTTTGCTGCTTTGATGATAACTGGTGGAAGGAAGGAGCCACCCCAGAGGTCTCTTCTCCCTGTAACAAACTGCTCCGCAGGGGCAGGGCTCTTCCTCAGCAGAAACCCATTAGCATGCAAACATAAGTCCTGATTGTCCAACACGGAGAGCCACAGATTGCTAATCAGGATACTTCTTAGTGGCTCTGAGGGGTCACTAACAACCTGGCCAAGTTTTTTAATACCAAATTATCCCAGAGTGTACAAACAAGAACACGAAGTCTGCTTCTTTTCTCTTCCCCACATACAGCAAACACCTCGCTCGGCGCTGTTCAATTGGCATCGCTGTGCCTGCCAAAAGCAATAAAAAATGGAAACCAAAAGCTCCCCTCTCCAGCCAGCCGGCTTGTTTAGCAGCAGGTGGGTCAGGCGCGAACAGTGGCTGCGGCAGGTGGCAGGTCCCCATCAGCAGGAAGTTATTTGTGCATTCTGTGCATCCCTGTCTGCACGTCCTGCACCGAGTGGGACCACCGCTGAGAGATGGGGAATGTATAAACACACTCACTGAGGGAGGACGCGACCCGTGTGCCGCGCTCTTCCTGTGCAGAGCGATAAAAGCCTCAGCAGGGCACCCTGGCTGAACAGAAGACTCATTCTGTGAAATGCAAACCCCAGAAGTTCGGAGCAGGCTCCCTTTCATTTGAAAGGACTTTGCTTCTTGGTCCCCAGTCCCTTCCCTTTCAGGTACTGGGAACAGAGTGTGCTACCCTAGGCATCTGGCAGGATGACAGCCACTACAGAGAAAAATCCTTTCACATGTAAGTCCCCTTAGTTTGGCCATCTCGTGTCCAGGACCCCTCCATCGCACACAGGCAGGTGGAGGAACACTACACGCCTGCCTTTGCTTTTCCTGCAAAACCCATCAGAAAACCCTTCATGCCGGTTAAATACAGGACACTAGTTCTGGTGGTAGAGGTCAGCATGCCACGCTACTGCAGCACGAGCTGCCATCCATCACCTGACAGCTCACGGGACACATACCTTGAATTTACTCACGCCAGGATTTTCCCAAGAGCTCAGCCAGCTGGGGACAGAGGTAGGGTGCAGGGCTGTTGTTAAAACCTGCCCAGGTCCCTGAGTAAGAGCAGAGTAGTGAAAACAATCTGGTCTGTCCCTGGGGACCAAAGCCTTCAGAACTTGCTCAGAGAGATTTCAACAGTGTGGTGAGGGTAGATGAGGAGCAACAGACCCACCTCATTCACGCAGCAGAAGTTTTACACAACAGGAGAGGGGAGAGGATGGGCCACATCTGGAGGTGGTGGCAAGTGAGCAGGGTGGAAGCTTGGATGCAGATATAAGCCGCATGGATGCTTCAACATCTTCCACGCTGTAACAGTGGAGCTACAAAAGGAGGCACAAAGGCTGTCCTGGTCTGATATCTCTGCTGCGTTTGTCCATCAGGTTTCAGCAGAAGTCATTCACACGGAGAAGGATTTGATAATTATTTCAGAGCTTGCTCACTCTCCTCTCCTCCCCCCCTTTCTCTCTCTATTTCATTTCTCTGCCCCACTGGACTAATACATTGCTTCATGATTGAAATACATCCTTTCTGAAAATATTCCACTAAAATATTCATGAACCACTGTTTTCATTATTTGCTTAGTGCTAAATGACTTCATCGCACCTATGAGGCCAGAGGTCTAACGCAACCATCCGCCATGGTGACCAGTGTTCCCCCACTGTCTCCTTCTGCTCCCTCTCTCTCTCTCTCACCTTTTCTAAGCTGTAAGCCTCTGGGGACAGGCTCATGCATTTTTCTTATCATTTCCAAGGCCTTAGCTTTGATTTGTGGAGCACCTAGCACAACAGGGATCCTTGTCCTGGACTGTGCTGTAAAAAAGTTACTGACGTTATCAAGAGCATCCTAGCGACACTGCGTTAATTGTCCACGCTTTTCTCCTCCACTAGAAAACAGCATAAGGCCAGGCTCTAACCCTTACTACAGGATGCCCCCCAAGTCTCTGTTCCCGTTCAGTTCAGAGAGGAGGTTCTCACAGTAGCAAGGATGCTAACCACAAAAACACTTTGAGTATCGGGTAAGATACATCACAGGGACATGGGTTAGTGAGTTGGGTGGTGTTGGGTTTGATGGTTGGACTTGATGATCCTGGAGGCCTTTTCCAACCTTAATGATTCTGTGATTCTATGATTCTGTATCTCCCACTACAGAAAAGCTGTCTGCTGAGGGAGGAAATATTTATTTCTGGTATAACTATAGGTAGAGCTATTCCTGCTCAGTGGAGTTGCCTCATGGCTCCTCGTGCAAACAGCAGCACCGCATGGGAAACCTTCAGAGGAGGGAAATCTCTCCCCGGGCACAGCTCCAGCACTCCTGATGGGAACGAGTGCCGCATGACTTTGTCCCTAACTCCCTCAGCAAATGTCTCTGTTGCATTTCAAACCTCCAGCTGAGACAGATTGAAGACGTGCTCTGTGGTGTCTGCATGCCGGAGGGTGAACAGCAGTTGAGAGAAATATCCGCTTGAAGGAACCCTTCCAGGGGATGTGAGCAAGTGTGTCCCACAGGTACTGGGCAGAAAGAGGGACGTCAAGCATCCAGAGACATCTGGGATGATGGGGAAGGACCGGAGTACCAGGAAACGGGAGGTTTTGAAGCCAGTGTGCAACAGCCACGACTGTCTGATTTTGGCAGCAGCAGGACAAGACTGCTAGTGGTGTCCACACCACTTGGGATGCCTTGGTCTATGCTGGACTGCAGAATGGGCTGGATGTGGCCCCTACCCCTCCACTGTGCTGCCTCCCCTCTTGGTCAGGACTACAGACTGAAATTTCCCTTCTGCAGTTCAGAGCTGGGTAACACGGCAAAGAGCCCTGGGCAGGGGGAAAGGGGAGGTTGCAGAGACTGGTGACAGCAACCTGCAGAAAAAAAATATTCTGCATAGCTGTCTCTCCAGAGCCTAATACTGCTGGTCCTCAGCCCAGCAAAGGTATATTGCTGAGCTCTTCACTGGGTGGTAGGTGATGAGCAGCGCACCCTTAACCCTTCCTATGTACCAAAACAGGGGAGCTGCTTTCTGGAACATCTAGGTGGGCACTTCTCTGGCCATCACCACTTTTGGGCTGGACAGTGTGTGAACCATGAACCAGCTGAGATGAAAGCAGTGACACGGCTCCACAGAAAGAAAAACATCAACACTGAAAATAGATGCAGCTGTGTCACCAGGCTGGAACGAGTCCCCTTTCAAATGAGCCCTTTGCTATGGAGAAAGAGTGCTTTTGTTATTTGCAAGTATGTGGCTCGGAGCAAAGCACCATGTCATGACAGCAATCTTGAGCGTGCTGCGGTTGCCATGCTGCTGTTGGAGCAATTACGCTGAGTGCTCTTTAAAAATCATCTTGCTTTCTCTTCAACTTCATGGGAGAGAGAACTAAGGTTCTGGCCCTTGCCCACAGTAAGGAAAGTAACGAAAGGGATGTCTACAGCAATTTGAGGCTACCTTACTCTCTGCTTTCAGTTTTCCTGGCTTTTCTGGGGTCTGATCTGAAGCTATGTTAAATGGATGGGACACTTCCCAGTGGTCTGAGCAGCTCTGAACAGGTTCCTTAGAGAAGCTCTTTAAATCCGATTCCCTCAAGAAGCCCTTTAGATCTGAATTCCTTTGTAGGCTGGTGCCCATTTGGGGGCCAGCTCTTTTGATATCTCCCAGCTTCAGTCTAGAAAATCACAGTTTAATCTGTCTGGGGCAGCAGAGAGGAGCTGGCTGAGCGTACGTAGGAAATTATAATCCTCTTGAAGCTGTCCATGTGTGACTTAGTCTAGGATTATATGGTGATGAGAACGCCTTTGGCCTTCAGCTCTAATGCTAATTCCTTCCTTCTTCAGCTGCTCCTTTCTAACACTTAAACAATGGCAAAGGCAGACAGACTAATTCAATTACAGACAAGAGCAGCGCTCCATTTTCCCCTTTCTGCTGAAGAAGTACTTTCCTTTCATAGTAGCAATGTGAAGCTCATCCATAATTGATCCTTGCTGGAAAAGTTATTCCAACAGTATTCCAATCTCTTCATGTCATAAGCATATTCACCTAGGGATAGCATTTCTCATGCCCAACTTCTTTCTTTATTTTCATTGACATTTTACGGTGATTTATTGTTGTGTTTCCCATTTCTGAACAAAAATTCTGAAGTTTTCAACACCTTGTGAAAAGAACACAGATGTTTGGGAGAATATGGAGGGCTAGGGAGGAGGGAACTGACACATTTTCATGAACACTTCCACTGGGCTGGAAGTCTCTCACTGAGCCCCAGCGAGCACTTTTTTCTGTAGGGTACGGGCAGATGAAGTGGGATGTGCATGAGGTATCACCAAGGATGGGAAGAAAGGTGGCAAAGCATAAAAGCTGAAATGCATCTCATGAAACTATGTGCCACAAAGTCCTGTTAGCGCTTAGAAAGCAAATCTTTATTTATAAGGGAATGTAATAATAACTATAGAAAATTGGGCATGGGCATTGCTGAAATTATTGAAATCCAGGCAAACAAGGATACGAAGATGTGTGCAAACCCCAAAGAGGCAGGTGGCAGTAGTGACCTTCATGGCCCAGGGTCTCCCCCACTAGCATCCTTGCACCTCTTGCACTGGGTCCTCCGCTGAGCAGAGAGATTCTCCCTCCTTGGAGCCCTCCCTATCAACAGCTCAGGAAAGAGGTGTTTAATTTTGCTCAGGAAAGCCAGGAAGGACTTAATGCCTGAATCTCCAAGGGCAGGAGCCATTTCATGTTTGGAAGGAGCCCCTGGGGTTACCTAGATCTGATGCAAAGCTTCTTTTCTTTGCAGAGGACCACTAGCACACCCAACACGGCCCAATGGCAGATGAAAGGTGAACCAGGTTTTGTGAGATTATTATAGATGCTCATTTTCAGACAATGTGCACTGAAACGTGCCAGTCTTGACCTCGGATAAAACACCTATATTCACATTCTGCATCAGTGGACGTCTATGTGCTCACAATGGTATTTAAGTCAAACAGGGAAAACTTTGCCTGTAAGAAAAGAAGCCATCCTCTCAGCTCTGCCATCCTAAAGCTGAGTGGCAAAACATCATTTCCCATGTGTTGGAGGATGGGGATGAACTTAGAAAAAGCAGCCGCATAATTGTTTATTGAAACATAGTGAACAGTCAAAATATGGCCACTAGTACCTGGAAATACTTAAATATGTGTTGTGGTTTAACCCCAGCCAGCAGCTAAGCCACGTATTTGCAGAATCAGGACCCGTTAATGTGTTTTATTGCCTGGATGTTACCACCATTCTGTGGTTAGCTGGAAGTTCTGACATACAGGCTGACCACAGAGTAGAAACCCCAGTTTTAAAAGCAGCATTTTTTAAGAAGAGAGTTCATGATTCAAATTATGGTGAGTGAATGGAATTTCAATATTTTTTTCCCAACTTTTATAAAATATGTGTATTTGTATAGTTGTGGCTTTCAAGGGTAGAAGGCATTTTTAACCAGTGCTGGGCTTCAGGTGGTAGAATAACTGTATCTCATAGAGTATTGAATTCAGGCCAGCTCCACAGAAGAGTGATGTTAGCAACACTCCTATCTCTGTATCTTAATTAAGGGTCTCAGTTTTTATACTCACTGGCATTACATTAAGATGAATAATGTATCTGTGGAAAGAAGGAACAGTTCAGATCCCTCTAAAGGCAATGCCTGTCTTGAAATGAGGGGATGAGTGACAGATAAATCAACAGTGTACCACCAGTGTCACTGTAAATATTGGGCAATAGCTTTAATAATGCAGCTGGTTAATAATACATATTGGTTTACTTCTTCAAAAGGATATAGTTATTTAGGTTGCAAACTGCTGCTAAAATTTTTACTTATTCTAATTGCGTTATTAATTCCAGGCAAGCTCTCTTCTAGCTTGTAAAGAGCCAGAACACAATAGGTACTTTTCTTTATGTGCTACAGGAGCACAGGTGAGCAAGCAAGAAAGCTCTTGGAAGAGTTCCCCAAGGCACAAGGATACACAATCTCACAGCTTTCAGTGTTTCCGCTGTTAAAAATAATGCTAAATTACCCTAGTAATAACATTTCTGTTGCATGCCAGGTGCCACAAGATTGCTGAGGAATATAAAGCAAATGGCATTTTTGGAAGATGCATGCCCTCCTCCTCTCTCAGCAAATCAGGCTTTTCATCAGCTTCTGAGAGCAGGGCTTTGGCAACACAGCTTACCCTCATGGAGCCAGCCTGAGCATCCCGGACATACATCTGCACACCAAAACCATGTGATGGTCCTCCAAGGAAATCCAGGGGTGTAGAGGCTAGAAATCAAGGCTCATATCCTGACAAGGGAAAGCAGAGTCTTCTATTACCTCAAGTTCTAACTCTGAAATCAGATGGAGGAGGCAATGTGGTGGATGGGTGGCAGTTACTGCGTTGTGTCATGGGCTTGAACCCAAAGATGTTAAAAAACCGTTGCCTTACAGCCATGTGAAGCTTTTTTTTTCTGCTGCATAGGAACACCTGTCTAGCTCTAAAGTAGAGAGGTGGGTGACTGAAGAACAGCCTGTTCATGACAATGTGGAAAATCTGGCGGATGAATCTCCTCATTGCCAGTCCTTGGGTGGATCTGGCTTTGTTTGTCTCCATGTGCCAAACCCGGATATCGCTCCTTGCAAGTAAAGAGTGGAAAGGAGAGGTCGGAAATCTTGCCGACAGACATTCCACTGACTTGTTGGTTGTCTCGTGCTGTTTACTCCACTCTTCGGGGACAAACAGAGACTGGAGCTGAGGCTCTGGGAGAAGAGAAGCAAGAGAAGTCAAGGATGTTCTCTGAAGACCAAGCCTACATCTATACCAGTCGTTCAGGAGATTGGTGGTACTTCCCCTTCACATAGGGATGGTTAAGATAGCACTGATATTTTCATTTTACATGGAGCTGATTATCTGGGAACTGAACAATGTCAAATGCAGACAGGACAGAGGTGGCTAATTGCTTATGCCAGTCAAGATTTCAGTGAAGGAGAGATAAAATGAGAGAAATCAGTTCACAAACCGTAGCATTGGGGAAGTACTCTGTAATTGCAAGAGACTGAAAAAAAATAAAAAGCCCTGCTGCAAATCAAGGGGCCAGAGCAAATAGCAGGAGAAAGCAAGCAGCTCTCTTTGATGCCCCTTAACTTCTCTGGAATTTGAAATTTATTGTCTTTAGTATGTTAGATCCAAAAATCCCCCACTGGCAAATTCAACAGAATGGGAGGGTCTTCACATCACGCAGTGGACTGACAAGGGTGCTTTGATCCAGAACAGTACGGAGCACTTGGTCAACTCTGACTTCTACCCCGCCCTAGAGCAACCTTCTCAAACCCATGGGAATGCCAGCACTGAGTCTGTATCACAGCGCCAGTGGCAGGGGTGCTATCCTTCCCTTTCCTTGCTCCTCCTTCATTGATGCATCTGAAGGCAGAGGAAAGAAAAGCAGCGTGCAACTGGGTGAGAGCACACAGACGAGCAGAGGGAACACACAGTGATGATGAACTGCTCCAAGAACTACCCACCGACCAGCAAAAGACTCAGGGACCATCAAACAAGGGCAACAGCAGCCAGAAACCCAATGGTCTGCACTTCTAAGAGCATCAGAAAGTCCTTGTTAATGTTCTGGCACGGGAACTTGGCTGTTCACGCTTGTAGATAGTTAGAAAAGTCCTTGGGTGTTGTTTTGGTTGCACCAGTGTCAGTGTCCCTGACAATGCCCCTGTGCAGTGAAGGAGTTAGAGTAGAGCAGGACCACTCCCAGTGCTCATCTTTGATGCAGTCACCCTGATCTGAGACCATTCCTGCCCTAGGACTTCAGCGCCAGAGAATAGCCCTTGGCACATTCCATTTATCGGCAAGGTTGTAGTCAGTGTGGTCTAATCCACTGGTTCCCACTTCACCTGCATCATGGATCACCACCCACCCTCTGAATTTCTGGGAAAGTGCCACGCCAGACTCCACAGCTTGGTCACCACGGATCTCACGGGCAGAGTGATCTGGGATAGCCACGTCATGGCCCACATGCCAGGTTCAGCCACCACTCCACAGTTGGAAGTGTGGATAACTCCCTTCAGCTCTTCCTCTGCTCAACTCTCGAGATGGGGCCATGGGACATATCCAACCCTTGCTTTAATGGATTGCAAGGGGACATCCTGGGTGCACACAAACCTATGCGCATTTAGATACATACATATATAAATATCTGATGAAAATAAAATCACTCTAAAACAGATGCCAGCTTTGAAAAGAGTTCACAACCCTTTGATTAAGTTCTGAGTGAGGATCATTCTTGTTTTTAGGGAAGCAGTTACAGCTTTCCTGCCACTGACAGCTGATTTGTGAGGGGGGGGGGTGGTGTTCATGGTTTGCAAATGGGGGCCTGGGCTGTCTGCATGGAGCTGCAGCTCTTCCCACTGCTGTTGAGCTTCCTTTGAAACTTTCTGAAACAGGTTTTTACACCCGCCCACACAGAGAATGACACATTCCCAGGGATGTTTGGGCAACTTAGCAACACACTTCTGCTGGGAAGCCGCACGGCAGCAGCAGGATCCGACACACCTCTCGGTGCCTGCACCAGCTCTTCCCTTCCCTTGGACAACTGCAAGGACGCCGACACACCTTGCCAAGGGTCTTGCCTCAAATAACAGGATACATCCTTTGCATCAGTAACCTTACGGGCAGTTCCCAGAGGGAGGGGAAAGCAAAATCTCAGGTCACACAGCAGAACCAAGCACAGCCTTGGGTCCTGTAGCCCTAGACGTGAGCTGGGGTGGCCTGCTCTTGCTCTGGTTGGTGCTTGAGCGTGAACTGGTGGAACTGGCAGCTCCTTGGAGCAAGGATGCTTGGTGATGAGGCACAGCTGCTGCTGGTAGAATGTGCAAATGTGGTAAAGCACCAGCCTGCACTGCACTGGAGTTTGTCTACATCTTTGGTGCGCAATCTACCTCTGCTTGCTGCAGAGGCTCGTGGTGGGCTTCCCAAGCTCCTTCCATGCACACAGAGTCCAGGACAAGCTTCTGCAGGAGCGCAAGGGAGGCAGAGGGCCAGTGTGTGTCAAGTCTTCAAGGAGATCAGGAAAAGTGAGGCTCAAAAAAAACCTAGGATCCCCTATAAGCTTAAACATTGGCGGCCCCATACAAGGGAGGTCCCTATCATGGTCCCTGCTAAAGGAAAGCAATAGATGAGTCCTTATGGAATAACAGAAAACTTACAAGAAGTTTGGGGCAGAGAGGGGCAGGAGAGGTAGGCAGACTTTGTAGGTGCACCAGCCAGGACAAACCTTGGTCCTTCTTCCACAGGCTCTTCCCCAGTGGGGCAGAAATGAAGGGGCCCAAGGGGAAGACGCCACCAAGCAAGTTTGATCCTGTGGTTCCATCGTATGAAACAAAGCCCTAACGATGCTGAGACTGCTTTTTTGGTACCCAAGAACCCACGTGAGGATTGAAGGTAGTGCTCTCATTCCATATGTGTTCATCTGAATCCTTGGAAATCTCATCTCTAATGCTGCCAGGCTTGGAGGTGATGCTCTTTGAGGTACAGAAAAGCTGGAGACCACTGCTTACACCATCAGCAGTACTGCTGTCCCTCAACAAGTCTGAACCAGGGAAAACCAAGAGCTTGCATAGCATGAAAGAACAGACACACCAAGTGAGGCAAGGCAGTGGGAAACAACAGATGCCCTGGGAAGTGTAAAAGGGCAGGGCAAGGACATCATGCTACTTGCCTTAAACAGTCCTCTAGTCTTCAAGGAAGGTTGCTATGGAACAGGAGTGATTTAGAGATCTCAGATCCTTTTGTTCGTTCTGTTCCTTTGTTCATTTATCTTTGCAATGAAGATCTCAGCAGAACATCACCCTGGCTAATACAGTCACCAACAGATTTTAAATATTAATAAATACATCTGCCTTCTGTAATTTGAAGCAGTGTTCCAGATAGGGATGCTGCAAAGAGCAGCTGTTTGCTTGCATGATCTAGACGTGCGTGTCAGAACGGGGATGTGCAGAATGCAGAATTTGCAGAAGAGGGTGATGAAAATAGCTGTGAGTGCGAGTGGAGCGCACAGTCGAAGTGCTCCTGCTGTAAGTGGGTAAGTTGCAACAGAGGAAATAGCTGTCAGCTGGCATAGATACACATCCCCAACAGCCCAGAAAAACAGACCCCCTGAGGGGGAACTCATCATCACCCTTTCTTCACCGGCTTGCAGAAGCAAACAGCAGCGCCTGGCTGGGAATTTTCTCATGTGTCTGATGTTTGTTTGCCTGTATATGGAATTTGACAGAACACGACTGCTCCCTGTGAAGATCTTCCTGGAGATGTGTAAAAAAAAAAAAAATGGCACTGAGAAAAGGAAAATACTTCAGTTCCAATACTCTGCTATGGTGCTGCTCCCAGGCAGTGGCAGTCGGCCGGCCGAATGTCTCCTTCCCACCTAAGGACCAGTGTCCCCACTGGGACTGCCTCTCCACCACCATGCACCATGGCCAGGAAGCACCCAGGATGCTCCGGTAGGGAGTCCTGTCAGCACTCAAGAACATGAAGATCAATCACTGTATGGGGACATGCAGCCTTTTAACTGCAAAATTGGGTTTTCTTTTGTTTTGCTTTGCCTATTGCATTCTCACTGAAGCGGTTTTTCATGTTGTGGAACTGTTTTTTTGCAAGGAGCTAGGAAAAAAAAAAGGAAAAAACTCTGCTTTTGGATGAGCTGTCAAATGTTTTTTGATGGATGTAAATATATCAACACAGTCTGCTGGTATGAATTGATAACTACTCTTAGTCATTCAGGAGGGGTTTACTGGATATTAGGAAACCACGTGACAGTGTTCCTCCTGCTGGAGGAAACCACCTTGTCTCTTCATAGCGTAGGGGGTTAATATGATAAAGCACCAAAGAAGTAAATGTTACTCCAAAAATACACACTCTTGAACTCAGCGATGCTGCAAAAGCAGTTAGCTCACCGTCTAGGAATGCCACCAAAATAGTACATCCTATACCGTTCCCGTATGACATCAGACCAAGCAAATCCCAGCAAGTTGCAAATGTCAATTTGGTGAGATTGCCTTCACCCGTCAAAGGACACAAAACCTGCAGGAAGAAGTCAGACACAGAGTAGTGTGCAATCTATACTCAAAAGCAAAGGAATCAAAGTCTCACTGTGTAGATGGCACAAAGAGCAGCTCACAGATGGCAAGAATAATTCAGAAGGAACCAGCCCAGCCTGATCTATCCCATTACTCAGAAGCACAGCACAAAACTTAAGTTGCAAACTAAGCCCTAGACTCTTAAATGCACTTTTTTTTATGGCAAATGCAGAACTTGTCACCCGGTAAGGCAGGGTCGGCAGATCTGCAAATTGATTTTTAATCATCAGACCCAGCTCTTTCCCATCTCTTCATGAAAAGCATTGGAAGTTCAGAATTGGAATTTCATCCTAAGGCAAATGTTTGCAGCCTGGAATGACCTCTCAGGATGGAAAAGTAGTTTTTGCTCCAGTTGATGGAGGAACTAGTGGTGGGAGGAGACAGGCACCAGGTTTTTACTGCAAACTCTACCCTGGTCCTTGAAGAAACAAGCTACTTTTCAGTCCCATCAACCTGCCTCTGCGGCTTGAAAGAATGCTGGCATTACGCTTCCTAATAAAGTTGAGCGGCGATCTTGACAGGAGTAGTAGCATCCTCCAGGATTTGTAAATAGGCTATTTCAGAACAGGCTGCAAACACACCCATTACCAAGTAGCCAGAAAACTAATTCAAGACTGAGAGAGACTGCTGCTGTGTGAAATTAATCATAGAACCATAAAACAGTTTGGATGGGAAGGCACCTTAAATGTTATTATAACGCTTTCCCCCCCCCCCCCACTGAAATTAGTTACAGAGCACAGAGCAGAGTCTCATTAATTAATCAGTTCTAGTGTATATCAAACTGGCATCAAAGTGGGTTTTAGCAAAACCAGTTCTAAGCTTGTAGAAATCTTAAGCTCTGCCTATAAAGGCTGCAAAGCCATTCTTGACTGTTCATCTGAACTGCTCTCCTCCCTCTGCCCAGGTAAAGTGACACTGCATGTCCCCCTCTTTACCTCTAGAAAGCCCTTTCTAAAGCCAAACCCAGACCCACCCTACTGCAACCTAGGACTGAGGGTTTTTAGCCATCCTGGAGTTGATGTGGAAAAGCGCTGATGCCCTCCTTGTTTGCACCTGCCTTTCGCACACTCGGAGACCGTTCCTGCATTCTTCCCTGTTCTCCTCTTCTCCAGACTTCTCTGATCTACAGCGGCGAGGAGCCTTACTTAGCAGGCATTCAGGAGCTGCTAACACTGCCACACACCAAAACCACAGGCAACAGCAAGAAGGAAGGGCTGGCGTAGGCAGAGATAATAATATGTATTATGCTGAATTTTATGTCAGGACCAGAAGGCTCTTTATTACACGATTTTCTTCTTTACAGCTCCCAGCAGAGTAGCAAATGCATATAGCAGACTGTAAACCTCTACAGTGCAATCTATGTAAATCACAAATATAAAGCCACGTAATGTTCCCTCGTGGAGATCTGGCACCAGCATCATCAGCACTGTCACAGCCAAGGGGGACCCGTTACTGCCTTCGCTGCCATGTTTTCACTAGCAGAGATAACAGAAAAGACTTTCACCCCCAAGCCCAGCGGCCCGGACCGCTGCTGCTGGCTAAGGGACCCGCTGCTCATTCTGCCGCAGAAACGCTGGCGGGAAAGCCAGTCCCCATCTAATGAGATTCACTCAAGAAATTCTAGAAGACAAACAAAGGAGGTGCCAAGACAAGTGTTACCCTTGACTGGAGGGAGGATGAAGCCGTGACACAAAGGGTTTAATGATGCCGGAGGACTTGCCTGTGTTTTGCCAGTGGAGTTTGTCACCGCGCCACGGGCTTCCCCACTGGGGAAGGTGGGAGGTCATCGTCACCAAGTCTGGAGTTTTGGAGGGACCCTAAACTGGCCTTTGGTGGATTTCTTGCCCATTTTCCTACCTGGGGATTGAAAGGAGGCATGCAGGAGGCAAAACAGAGATACACATCCCATTACACGCGAATGCTCGCAACCCAGGACACAAGGGGCATTTTCTTGATGTTTTTCGGGATCTTTGTGCCTCCTGCAGCACTTGCAGGGAAACTGCCCGCAGACAACTCTGCTTCATGCTTGCCTCGGAGGAAGCAGACTCACTTGCTGTGGAAGGTGCTCTTGGGAGATGTTTCACTAGAGGAAAACTGGCTTGTGAACCACTCGGGAGCCCTGGGTGATGAAATGATCAGTGGCACATAATTTCATTATTTGAAAAGAGGGTATTTGCCTCCCAAGGGCCATGTTAGTGGTGTCTGACGGGGTGTTGATTTGGTTATCCTTCGCTGTTAGGTATACAGATATCATTTTCCATGGACAAGCAGGCTGCACGTTAACGAACCTTCTCTGCAGGGGCTCAGAGCCCGTGAGCTCTCAGAGATCCCTGCCACAGACAGCACGTCAGAAGAGTCAGGGCATCCACATGGAGGAGGCTCAGCAGGAGCACGGCTGTCCCAGCCGCTCCTGCTCCAGAGGGAAGGCTCAGCCCGTGCCCACATGCTGCTGAGGCCACGGCAAAAGTGATCCTGGGGGCTGAGGAGCGAACTCGACAGGCATCCTGAGAGCAGAATAGATGTGCATCATCAGAGACGTATTAGGTCTTCGCAGGTTGGCCTGTGGATAGCCATTTCCAGTGGGTTCTCATGATGCTAGACAGCACAGGTGGATTTGGAAAGGTAACTGTCCAAATGGACATGCTGGCATCTGCTTATGCAAAGCTGCGCTGTCAGCTCCTGCAAAAATGCTCTCAGGACAGCAGCCAGAGGACCTAGGCTTGCAGCCGGTAGCAAGAGCAGAGGTGTTAGAACAGCAAGAACGAATGAGTAAGGAGGACAGGTGGAGAGTATGACCTGTGTGTGATTTTAGCTCTTGAGAGGTGCTGGTGCCATGCACCCCTAAGAGCCCCAGATGTGAGCTGGCGTGCCTCAGCCCCACAGCCCTGAAGGATGCTCCCTGCCCCACAGAAAGGCAGTGATGTGCAGAGATTTGACACACATCCCTCAGTCTCATCTCGGGAACATCGGGGTCCGGGATTGTACTCAAACATGCGATAACTGACCCTTCCTCCTCTGCCAGCTGTTGTCTCAAGGTCTGCCTCTCCCAGCTCTGGGTTTCCAGCAGATCGCCTTTCTTTCCAGCAGCTGTATGTCTGACTGCTGAACCCGAGGCATTTCCAGCCACAGATGCCCCCCATCAGGGATGCTCTGGGGCTTTATTGTTCCCACTGAGTTCAACCACTGGTTTGTGAAAACCAGCAGCTCTGGAAATTAAACCACTAAACCTCAAAGGAAGTCACCAAAAGTGACACATGACAAGGTGGTTGTGGGAGTGATGTAAGCAAGGGGAGGAAAGGGTAGGGGTGGGAACAAGCTCTTTCTTTCCCTGTGGAATCGCTCACTCGGACCCGAGGCAAGATCTGTTCCAGCCTCATTTGATGCCGCGTGGCACTGACTTCACAGTCCCCGGTCTCAGACCCAGGGGGAGGTACACAAACGACTGAAGATTATCTTAGTGCTCCCATTCTTTAAGAGAACATTGTGTCTGTCTCTAACGTGGTTTTCTTGTTTGCCATTCTAAATAACAACCTGGTGGTGGCAGACAGATGGGAAAGATGAACTTAAAGGTCTTTGCCATGCCTAATGTCTATGATTTTATGAGTCATTTCAGTCAGAAAAAGAGGAGATGAAGCATTTGAATGGAGTTAAAAAGACATGACATCATGGTTCTGTTTCCTTTCTTTGGAATTAGCAATAAACTGAATTATGCTCAGCCACTTATCATTAACAAAAAATCTTTAACTTGCTTTCTCCAAAATACGTTTCCCCTCTCCTAAATCCATTCACCAGAGAAAAGCAAGAGGCTTTCGCTTGTATACACAAAGCAGAACAATTTGGTCTTTGAGGAAGTAATAGAATTTCAGGCATCACAAACAAATCATCAATGTCTCGGCCATACGTACATCCGAACAGCAGCTGAAATACTCAGCTGCCGCCTTCACCGGCACGTTCTGTTCTGGCTGCTTGGTTGAACATCCTGTCCTGCTGGGCTGGCCGAAGTGCCCTTGGCACGGCTGTTTATGCCTTTCAGGTACCGCTCTCTCCAGCTTATTTAATTTTAAGGTGGGAAGTCAGGATTTTCCTCAGCGGACTTTACGGCACAGCGAAACTCTCAGTGACACATAATTTCACATGAAGTGGTGTCCACCCACGAAGGTGCCCGAGCTGGTTCAAGGGCTCCATCACATTCATAACACAGCAGCAGACGATGGCCATCGGCTATGAGCTGCAGTGTCACCTGTAAATGCTTGCTGTGACAGTACAGGGATACTGGAGTACAGTTCAGCTCCTCTTCAAAGACCACCCCTTCACCTCTGACAGCTCAGGGACCCTTGATATTTTACATGAAGAGAGAGGAGATGAAGCCTCCCAACGCAAGCACAGGTTGCATTAGTTGACTTGCCCCTTTTATAGAGATTAAAATGCTGACAATGAGGAAAGGACTTCCCAGCTCATGTCAAGATTGCTGCTTTCATTTTTCTTCTCTGCTTGCCTCCCAAAACAGAATCCATGGTTCTGCTATGCAACCCCAGAGATGTCATACCTAAACATTACCTCTTACCTGGGCTTCTTGTCTTTCCTCCATTGCCAGATCTTCCTAACGAAAATGGACAGAAATCCTTTCCCCGCACATGACCAGATTTCCCTTTTTCTCCTTAGAGAAGTCTCCCTTGGTCCTTGCTGCTTTGCACCACTCACACCAATGCCCTTCACACCCTTCCAGCACTGCCCCTTGCCCATTATCGTTACACATCCTGACCTCATCTCCTACAGGTTTTCCACCAAAAATTCTCCCACTCAAGCTAAAAGAACAATTTGTTTGCAAAAGCACAAGCTGAAGGCAAAAGGCAGACTATAGAATTCTGCAAGGCATCGTCTCAACCTCCCTCTGTGACCAAGAGGATACACCAAAATAGCAATACAGCAAGCAGGTCTCCTGTTAAAAGGAGTGGATGGCTATTTGCTCCTGCTGCTGAATAACTCTTCTCCACCATTCATGGCCAAGTGGGTTTCAGTTCTTATGATTTGTGTCATCTTGTAAAAGTCCTGACATTACAGCTCACCTTATCTGTAACCCCTACACACAGGAATGCCTTCCCAAACCAGCGCCCCATGTCCCCAGAAGACCTCATGCTCCAAACATCATTTCTTCAGTCTCTGCAAAGGTAGCACTGTAGGTACCTGTTGTCAGGGTTTTGAGTGCAGCCATGGGCTCAACAGTCGGGTGCTGTGGGGCTGCTCCCCGTCTGGATGAGGCTTTGAGCAACCTGGGCTAGTGGGAGGTGTCCCATGGCAGCGGGGTTGGAACTGGATGATCTCTAAGGTCCTTTCCAGCCCAAACCATTCTGTGATTCTATGACGATGAGGTCATTGCCCTGCCCCACTGTCACCCCTGGCTCCCTGTCCCCCTGCCCTTGTGGCATGGCCCTGATCTGCTGCTCCCTGATGCCTCTGAGTGAGGAAGATCACCGAGAAACTATTTCCATGGGATGAATGGTAACTTGTGTGGAAAAAAGGTATTATACAGCCTACCAAAGTTTCACCCTCAGATTTACCTGTGCTTGTGGCATCAACCTGAGGTTATTCTCTGTGCCGAAATTAGTATAATTCCCTGCTCCGTCTGGTCAGCCTAGAATGGATCCCGAACCTGGAGAACCCGAGAAAGACCTAAATGAGACAACATTTCCACCTCTGTTCAGCAAAAGAAATAACCAGGCAGGGTATCTAATCACCACCAGTTCTCTCCTGACGTATCACACAGTCATGAAGTACAAAAGTGGTTGTTCCCAGCGATCCAGGCAGTGGTACAGAGCCATGTCCCCGCAGGAGCAGGGAAAGGATGCATCCTCCTGACTGTCACAACAAATGTCCCCACACTGGACACCTCATAGGACAAGCAGCTCACAAACTTGCCAGGGTTTACAGATTTCTGCATTTGACCCTTGATCCTCAACACTGCAATTGCTAGGAAGAATGATCCCCATTGCTTTGCTAACAGACGCAAGCGCCTACAGTGAATACTCCAGGTTGGTGAGGCATGGGCTGGTAGATTAAAAGAGAAGCTGAACGTACTGGAAGGATGATTTAATGCCAACAATACTTTTACCACCCTGTGCTCATACTGGAGACAGCAGATGATGCACACTCTGCCAAAGAGATTTCACAGAAGTTGTGATTTTCCTTTGCACAGAGCTACGACAGCAATCTCTCAGCTTAATTGGCAATTGCCGAAATATGTCACACTTGGTAGGAGGTAAATTATTTTGTCCTTATCAAATCATTTTCAAACATGCTGTTTCCTTTGTGGCCACAGAAACATTACAGCCTCAAATCCACATGGGAGCTGTTACACAGGAGGCGGGCAAAAAAAATGTTTTTGTGATAATAGCAGGGCTCTGTAACAAAATAGTGAATGCAGGGAAACTGGAATCTCTGCTCCAGGTTTCACCGTGACGTTGCCCACTGTGAGACTGTTCAGGTCTGGACAACTTCCCAAGACAAGTGGAAGCAGCTATTTCCCCAAAATCACACTATGGCAAACAGCAAGTCAACATAATTCTGTGATAATAACCTTCACATGTATCCCTCTTCAAAAGCAAAACAGACCCCCCCCACCCCCGCATTGGTCCAACTGGAGCTGCAAGTGTGATCTGCACTGCTGTGAGAAGTTCAGATTACCACCGCTCAACCCTTTTTTTCCCTAAAGTCATCCTGTATTTATAGACTTGATGCCAAACCGTAGCATCTTTAACATCTAAAGCTAGAGACCTCAGACACAACTCCGATGCCTCCATCGCGAGCCTGCCCTGTACAGAGGAGGTGGATGGATGTTTCTCCTCCCTGCCACTGCTCACCCCCTTGGCTTTTTGAAGAATGAGCTTGGACTTTTGGTTGTTGCACTCCCATGAAGGACCTGTTTGAATGCCTCAATGGCCTTTGCTGTGCGGAAACCTTCCTGAACCCCTGCTAAACGTCATGCCACTGATGGACTCTTTCCTCCCTCTTTTCTAAAGCTCCTCTCTGACATGCCAGGTGACCAGAAAAAGTCTTCCTGTATGCAACACATCCTGAAAGGCAGATTTATTTCCCCTCTGGCATAGCCACATGCCAGTGTCCCCATCCCAGTTCTTGCAGCACAATATGGTTCTCACCCATCACCCCAGCAGAGGAAAGTTTAAGTTAAACCTACAGACTGGCAGTGGTATAACTGCACCCAGCAGGATGCTGTTTTTTCTTTCAAACTAACTGTAGCAGAGCACGTCGGTACATTTGTTCTTCCTGCAGGACAGATTGCTCCCTTCTACGCACTGTCTCACATCTGGGAAGATCTTTTCTGGTGTAAAGGACGCCGATACTAAGCCCACATTATGGGGACAGGCTGCCTGAAGTGTGGTGCTTTAATTAAAACAGTATAACTTCTGCTTGTAATTAATCCCTAATGGGTTTTGAAGATTGGATCATTCATTTATCCTGAGCCACAGTAAATGGGAAATTTCCCATCCAAGGAGTGTTCGACGCAAGAGGCAGAGTGAGCACTGCCAAAGTGTTCAGAGCCCGGCTGCAAGGTTAGCAACACAGGGAGAGCAAGGCTGTACCATGGCCAGAAGTGTCCTAGTCACGGTCCCCTTCCAAAGTCATACTGTAGATGCCCCTCCTTCTGCCCTCTGCAAATGAAGAGGATGCAAGACTTGGGCTCAGCCCTTTCTGAGGCAAAGTGGTACCACAAGCCGCCTCCATGCCCAATCTAGCAGAGGCACATGTAGCCTTCAGGTGTACTTACTGCTGCCTTGTGTACCAACACAGATAAAAGAAATGCAATCAAAACCTGCACCATTATTCCATGCATTAGAGGTCGAATCGGCATGTGAATTCAGGAGAGTGCAGGTACTTCCAAGAGCAAGGGAGTGCTGTGTTGCAGTATTCCTACCACAGCTTGTTCATGCTACCAAGAAGAGCAATGCACCCTCTCTCAGTGTATCAGTAAAACCGCTTGATGAGGTCAGGAACCTCCAGTAATAATGAACATCACTGGTTTTACTCAGCTCCCTTTTCTTGAATACTGGTAGTGGTCAACTGCCCAAGCATGGGTACCCAGGACACCCAGCAGTTATGGATGCAAGAGATGCCAGAGAACGGCACCATCCGTGGAGAGCTGCATCCTCAAGAGACGCAGGAATGCTCTTGTAACCTTTCCAAGACGAAGGCCTTTCTGCTCCTGAGGCCGCGGTTCCCTCAGTGAAGGGGAGATGCTGTTAAGCCCTATTTAGCCATAGTGTGTATGGAGCAAGGGCTGAGTTGGGTCTTACGTTCACACCGGAATACGGGAACCCTGAACTGAGGCACTCATCCCATGCTATGATGAAAAGCTGCTCCTTGAGCTTACCTTGAATTTTGCTTAGATGCCACATCATTCTTCTCTGTTTTCAACATTTCTACTACATAATTTTAAGAAATGTACAGAGAAAATAAACCTCCACTTGCGGTTCATGAGCACAAAACAGGACAAATAATGTTACCGATTCCCTAGGCTGAATCCAACGCCTTGAAATACTCTGAGATTTCTTGCTGTTAATAAAGAAATGAAGGGGAACTAATGTTGCTCATTCTTTTACCAGCCAGAGTACATACGTGCGCTGGAAACCTCTACAATGATCTGTTTTCCAATTGGCAGGAAAATATGCGCAGCGTGAATTACGTGTTTGTTGCTATTATACAACACAGAAGTTATTAGAAATGGGGGAGGGAGTCATAAGGCGTCACTTCTGTGAGACAGCTAGAATATCTGAAAGCTGGAAACAAGGTTGATGAGGAAAAATGCAGAAGTGTTGACAGAACAAAGTGAGATATGGAAGAATAACAGCCAATGCCCATGGGATTTAAATAGTCAGTATCATTACAGGAATGCTGAAAGCATTGTGTTCCACACAATCTAGGAATAGCCACTGAATGTGGCAGGACAAGGCGGTCTTCATCAAGAAGGAAGGAAAGCTTTCAAATGTAAGCAAGACACCCTGAAGACACATTGGGAAGGGCCCAGATGATGTTCAGGGTGAGTCCAGCTTAAACTGAACCAACCTGCCACAGGTGACCAGGTGGATGCACTGAAACTTTAGCAGACAATCTGGACACAGTCTTTGGAACTATGCTGTGTCCCATGAGGTCACTGAAGTTATTGCTTTACAATAGCTTCTCTGTAAGTGCAAGCTCCTAATTAATTGCTTAATTAGTTGTAGTCTGTAGAAACCTGCTCAGAACAACGCCATCTGTGAGACAAGGTCAAGGAACGAGGACACATTCAGTACAATTACTGAGCGTGGTGTCTTGAATGAAATCCAGAAATCCCAGTCTGGGACAATTACTATTTAAATTAGTTCAAAGGCCCACATGTCTCTGGACACCAAAACCCATTTCCTGGGTTATCACACCTGGGAGGACTTAGAAGTTACTCCGCCTGCCATTATCAGCCCAAGGACCACCTTCACTTTTGTAGCATGTCCTTGCCAGAGCAAAGGGAGCAGCTACTAGGCTCTGAACTGTGGACAGGGAATTCTCCACCAACTTTTGGTTCCCACTGTGAAAAGAGGACATGGCTCCTTCCTGAGATCCCTCTGAGTCCAAATCCCAGCCAGAGGTGGACCCCTGAAAAGGCCTGCGAAGAAAAGATCCAGCTCCCACCATCACATTTGTACAGCTCTTGCTAGAGACAGCAGGCGTAAGGAGAGGTCCCTCGTGATGATATACCTCATGATGCTGGGATGGACACGAACGTCCATTGGCCATCTTTGGACCTGGGAATTCTGGGTAACAGCTGGTTTGAACTGCACCCTTTCTCCTGGACTTCCTAACGGCAAAGTACTCACTCCAAGGAAGGCAGGATGAGCAATGTGGTCCAGCAAAGATTGCCAGTTCCATCTCTCCTGCTCCATGCTGTGACCTCTCTTCTTTTACCCCTGGCCTCCCTCACCCTCTCGGAGGAAGCCGAGTCCCTCTATGAACATGCATGGACTTGCATTCACCCAAGCAACCATGAGTCTTGCACACTTCTTGGAAATAGTACAAGAAACGCCAAGATGTGGAAAATGTCATTCATAAATTATCGTGCTCCATAATGAGTGTATTTTAATACTAAACTGGCCCGGGGGATGGGAGAAGAAAGATTTCTGCAGTATTTGGTGGTTTTTTCCCTCCAAGCACATAAAATAGTACATTAGTTTATTACCAACAGTACATAAAGATCGTGTGTCTTGATAGGTGCATTTTAATGTCCCGCCTACTTCTGTGGATACAGCTGGAGGCAAAGCATCCGGCAAATGCTATTGTTTAGATTAGGAAACAGTGTTTGGGAACAATGCAATAGTATTAGATAATTAACTCATCTTTAACTTCTTAGAGAAAGATTTCAAACACTTTAGGCACAAATCAAACCAGGGCTGGAAACAGGGCACCACAGAGACTGGTGAGAAGACTGTCAGGGATGGAAGCGAGAGCCACGGAAGGAGAGGACCTGCATGTCTGTGTGCCCCTACCAGCCCAGACTTCCAGTGGCTGCCTTAGGGAAGCTCCTGCTGGGCTCAATATTTTGTCCAGAGTCGTGGGAGCAAAGTGCAATCTCTCCATCTGCTCAAATGGGACAGGTTTATTTTTTTTAGGTCTTGTTGGCTCTCAAGCTTTTTGGCTGGCACAGAGCTTTAACTTTACAGAGGTCCCCCTGGACGCTGCCGCTAGCAACACAAATCTGCCTTTTACCCTGCTGCCTTCCAGGGTCCCATGACATGACTTCCTTATCTGTTTTAGTTCTCACTTGAAGAAACCCTTGCACTCCGTGGGGAAATTTGTAGGCTCACTGCTGGGACAGCCATAGCAGTCCCTTTCCCTGGAGAAAAACCTCAGTGCATAACCACTGCTTTCCTTCCCCACATTCTGCCTTGCAGTGGGTCTTGAGACGCATTTATTTTGATCCAATGAATAATCCGGCATTTATTTCAGGCTGAAGAGCATAGTCATCACTCGTGACAATGCAGTGCCCAGTTTTAGATACAAACATGGGCTGCAGGTAGGGCCCAGTGCCTTCTATCTCAGCTGGTTCTGGTAGTTCATCCCAAAATAAATACATAAAAACTTTATTTCTCTTCTGCTGCTGGGAACTCAGTCAGTTCAATGAGGAGTTTATAGCTGTCTGGCAGGCATCTTTGGGGTGTCTAGATCACCAGACTCAAGCTTTCAAAGTGTTTTTCTGCAGCCCACTCGAAAGAGATACGTAGATTGTAATCAAGAGTGATCAATTCCCTTTGCTGTGCATCCCAACAAAGTAGTAATTCAGTAGCCCTCACCAGAACAGCTGCTAAGAGATAGCAAGCTGCATACTAAAGATTAGAATATAGCCCTGGGTCTCTGGTACATTATGTTGATCTCTGAGAAGAAGAAAAAAAAATACCTGCGTATTCTGCAGACCGATAAAAGGCTAACCTTAAGTCTCTGCTGTTGAAAACATCCTTTCATTTAGTGCTGCATACATTCAACTTCAGCTGTGCGTGCCTCCTTTTATTTGTTTTGGGTTGGAAAAGGATGCTGTCACAACACGAGATGAAAGAAAGGTCCATTCTATAAACTGCACCCGAAGAACCACTCTGGACACATCCTGTTCTCCTCGCCACAGAAGAAACCAAGATCATCCACCACCCTGGATGTGAGGAGCTTCCTCATGTCACCAGGCTTCTGAAGCAGCCGCTGGAGCAGCACCCAAAGCTTTCTGGCTTGTCTGACAACAGAAGCAGACATTGGGACAGACAGAACTGGGGGACCGTGTTCCATTCCCAGATCTACGACGTGTCTCTTCTTTTCTCATGCCTCTTTCAGCAGGGCGACCTACTGGGGTGGTGCAAAACCACACACCCTGTCCCCTCCGTGGACTGGGGGCATGCTCCCTCCATGTCCTCTCCTGGGATATAACGCGTCCTGGACACTCTGCCTTTGCAGATGTGAAAAATCAATTATTTAGATGGGACACATGAGGATTAGCAACAAAATCCCCTCCATGTCCCCGCCAACAAAATGCATCCTTGCTGTCTAAGCTAAAAACCACCAAAAAACCCCCCACCACCTAAGGCTAAAAAGTTGTTTAAACCTAGTGAGAATCACCTAGATGTCAGAAGCCCGAACCCCCTGATCAGTTGTTGTGGAAGATTTATTACCCTCCTCTTCGGATGCCTGCACCAAGCTTAGCGGCAGGCATGCGAGTAACCTGTTGAGGGAGCATTATTCTGTACCGAAACAATCCTCGCTGTCTCGTAAGCCTGTGAAATATTGAGCCAATAGATGAGCAACAAAAAGTAATAGCAGGATGAAAAGAGGATGCCAGGAGGGAATAATGTTTTATACCCTTGGAGCATGATGACAGGAAATGTCTCTGGGCTCTGGCTGGCTCAGCATAACGTGCGAGGCATAAACGTCTGGCACAGAACAGTTCGGGTACAAAGTTTGCCCCTGTGCAAGATATTCTTGCTAATAAAAGAGACCCCTCATCTCCTCAAACATTTCGAGTTGGACTCTTTTGTGTCCCAGAGCTTCCTTGTAATTAAACACCCGCATAATAAATTAAACTCTCCAGGGAATGTTATTTGCAAGCTACCTTTCCAATTATTTAAAATTAGCTTAAGGGCTAAAGCAATCAGGCCATTCATTAATCTAATCCCTTTTTGTAGCTGTAGTTCATGACTTGGAAATGTGACCACAAGATCAAAAGGACAAAGAGGAATGAAGAGGATATTATACAAGACACTCACAAAGTTCCCTGGCCCAAGACCTCACCCACAGCGTGCTGAGACCAGCAGCTGCTGAGACACAATGTGCTCTACGTGGCCATCTCCTTGTGTGCACAAATGTCTCTCTTCTCAGGAGATGTCTACCCCAAAGGGAAAAGTCTACACGAGCAAAGTCTACCAAGGCTCAGATCACGGGCTGGGAGCCAGGTCCCACCTGCAAAAACAGAAATTAAGAGCTGCGGGGAGTTAATGAACCCCACTGCAGAGCAGCTATTGTGGGCTGAGGCAGACCGAGGGAATCAAAGGGCCACAGGACATCCTCTGCCACTGTCCCTCTCTTCTGAAAGGAGGAGTCACAAACCGTTAATGTACTGAACTGTGACCAGCTTTTTTGCAAAGCCAAGGGATGCCACCCAAATGTCCCTTATCAGGGGCCAGGGACACCCAATTCAGAGCTGCTCTTCCAAGAAGAGCAAGAGACCCAACACTCTCACACAGCGACAAATGCTCCCAGCTATCTCAGCAGGTAGTTTCTCCCCGTATCACGGTTGAGAACAGCAGCCACATCATTTTATGAGGGCAGAGGCTGTGCTGTTCTGTATTCGCTGCCACCCTCTGCTCAGCAAACCTGCCATCTGCCTGATGGGTGCAAGGGAAGGCAGCCAGCAGCCACCTCCTGTGGAGCAGCCCTTGTGAACACAGCCTCGTCCATGCACATGGCATGCCCCACGGGCTCTGCTGGCTGGGAGCATTACCCTACGAGTGTTTGCCTTTCACTCTGAGCCTGCACAGGGACACTCAGTGTCAAGGCAGAGCTCCAGCCCCAGAAAAAGAGATTATCATACCAATCTATTTAGTGCCAGTAACTGCAAACACCCGCCCCATTAACATGCCCGCGTGTGAGGGACAGTGGCAGAGAAAGCCCCTTAACATTTGATCCTTCTTCACAGGGGGAATCTCTAATCTTCCTTTCTTCAAGGTTCTTCTTTTCTCCTTCTCTACCTGGAGGAGTAAACTGGCCCTACCCACGCTATCACATCCCATAGCATCCTCCCAAATTAACACTGCTCGTGACAGCATTTCTCCCACTTGCAGTTTCCCCATCCAACATGGCACATTTCCCTCTCCCTGATGCCCTTTATTTCTCCTCAGGAAGGCTGAGGGATCCTCACCCTCGCTACTGGGCAGACTGGATGCCTGAGCCCAGGTACTGGAGGGATCCACATTGCACAGATGTGTGTGTATATATACATACATTCTCACTAGTGGAGCTCCATCCTGCTCAGAGAGGGGAGCAGGATGAGGCTGCTGGTGCTGTCTGCATTTGTTGAGTGCTCTGAGTGTCTTTCTTTCTGTGATATGTGTGGCCAGACATGCACATATGTCAACACCTGCTGTACAATGTGTATGTGTATGAAATACTAGGGTCTGAGCAGTGAGGCCCTGAACCAAAGTCGGCCTCTAGATGAACCTCACAATCTAACAATATATCTGATATGTGTAATATTGATCCCATATGCAATGTATGACCTTATTAATATATGCCAATTTATAAAAGCTTTTGTTGTAATGCTCATAGAGCTTTGCTGTAATGCTTGCTGTGTAAGGTTAGCCAGCAGAAACATATTAATTGCGTAACAGTAGCCAAAATTAAAAACAGATGTGCCCTATCGCCACAGAAGGTAAAGAGAATGCAGCAAGTCGCGACAAGCTTTGTTGAGAGATACATAATCAAGATTAGTAGATACTTTTGTTCTTGTTATCTCCCCTCTCCTGCTCTGGCCAAGTGCAAGAGAGAAGTTAACAAGAAGAAAAACACACCAGGTGTTTTTCTGTTTAAGATATAAAGTTGTATATTCAACTGTATAAAAGAATGCGGCAAGTCGTGACAAGCTTTGTTGAGAGATACATAATCAAGATTACCAGATTCTTTTGTTCTCGTTGTCTTCCCTCTCCTGCTCTGGCCAAGCGCGAGATGGAAGTTAACAAGGAGAAAAACACACTAGATTTTTTTTTGTAGTTTAAGATATAAAGTTGTTTATTCAACTGTAAAAAAGCAGGGACCATTTGCAGGGAAATTTGGAAGCCTCATCTATACAGTGGACGTACTGTACAGAGATTTCCCAATTGTCAAGAAGGGTTCTCCAAATCCTCACTGCATCCAGGCTCCCCAGCAACTGCGGATCTGAATGATGGTGTACAAGGTGTGTATGGATGCTCTGCGTGTGTGTGCCTGCTGGGAGCGCATCTTCAGCCTCACTGCTGGTTGGACCTGTGGGCACGGAGCAGCAGCAGGTTTGCCCCTCTTGGGCTGTTATACCTGGCCCAACGTACTTTCCTCTAACAGCATTTATCTCCGTATCTTATGAATGTGCATGGTTGGCAGTTAACTGGGCTTGTGTCTGTTGCTCACGTACTAACTTGCACTGCCCAGCCAGGAAGACCAGTGTGCCCAGCACTGCTCCCTCCCTCACGGGCAGACCCACCTCCAAGTTCATTATCAGTCACATCTACAGACCTTCCAAGGGTAGGATGTGTGGGTCATGCACTGGCAGCTCCTGCTCCAACCCCCTGCGTGGACAAGGTTGACAGGGGGTAAAAGCTCACAGCTAAAAGTGATGAGCACAGACCATGCTCCTCAGACATAGGCTTGATGCAAGTCAAAGCACAAGCTATGTATGCCTGAAGAGCAACATGCAATGACAAGGCAGCTGTCTTGTGGTAGCTAAAATTATGGTGTCATTTGATGATCTTGAAGTGCTTATTCCTGCAAGCGCTGTGTTTTAACAGGAGAACGTGCATATGCGCTCAGACAGAGGGACAGTTTGCAAGCAGAGCTGTATGAGCAGTTCGCAAGCAATGTTCACCCCACATTTCCTTACACAAAACCTTGCTTCCAATGCTTTCAAACTTCAGAAATCTAACATGCCTGTACTACACAGCTATTTCTGTGTTACAAGTGTGGCTGGAAGAACTCAGTTTTTTCTTGGGGTGATCACTGAGGAAAAGCCCCCAGAACACACAGCTCATCCCAGCGAGAAGCTCAGCCCCACGACACAAGGGCCTCAGAGCTATAGTGGTCACACCCTTGGCCTTTGGCCACCTCAGCAAGACACCAGCACAGAGCTCTGCTTGGAAGATTCCTGCCACAAAAGTCCTTAGCAGCTCCATGCGAGGAGGAACTAATTTTGACTTATTTTGACTCATTTTAGTTGTCTGGAGGTTTTACTCATAAGCTTTTATAGTTCAAAGATGACAAAACTTCATCAGCAGGCTGCCTGCAGGTGCCCGTGCTCACACAGCCAGATAAAGAGCTCAGAGATGTGCTTTTTGAGTGATCCACACAGACAGCTCAAAGCTTCGCGTGACCAGCAGCAGAGGCAGGGCTGGGCAGCCCCAGAACATGCTCGGTACCCTACATCCAAGCAACAGCCCAGCTTCAACTCAGGGATTGTGGGATTTGGTATCTTGGGCCAAGGCAACAAAAAAAGGACTTTTTCATGTTATATTTAAGGAGGTTAAAGCTCATTTTCTTTTGACAGTCAGCTCTTTTGAATGAGCACTACCATGAAAAGGTCTTACCAGCATCACCAGTCGGTTTGGTGGAGCGTGGCATGTCACACCACTGTCCCATCCTATGGTTTCCCCCGTTGAGATGGTGTCTATGAGCTTCTAATGAATAAACAACAGATAACGCCTGGTTGTTATGTCCGTGTTCTTCCTAGCAGTGGCTAGGTGTCAAAATGTGACACAGAATACCACTGAAACATGTCAAAATAAATTTTTTTCCAAAGCCTCTATCTCTGAAAATTGGATAGAAAGTAGACAAATGGTTCAGAAGTTATCACGAAGAAAGACAAGCTGCTCCTCTGTCTGGTCACATATGCCTTGTGTCTGTATGAAAACCTGAGAAAATCCTCTTACTCAGCACACGGTCCCTGCTTTTCTTTAAGGTCAACCCAAGGGATGAGATACGTAAGATTGCCAACCCCCACCAAGCAGAAATCCTGACAGGCCCCCTGATAAGTCATCTGATAGGTTTAACGGTAAACTTGACAAGACAAAAAGATTTTTTAACTTCTTTTTCTGACTTACGAAGCTTCAGACTTGCCTACAGTCTACAAAGCTAAAAACTTACGCAAAATTAAAATCTAGGCACCTGCATGACTCCAGTGGGTGGAGATTCACGAAAAAAGTAAACACGATGAGGGTTTCTTCATCAGATACCGTTTGTGGAGGAGAGTTTTGTGGTGGAAGACACATGACATTTACATTTTCCTCTGCAAAGGCTTCCCTGCAACCTGCACAAAGCCCCTCTGACCGAGCTCTTCAGACTCAGCTATAGGTTGTTAGGAAAGCAGTTAATCCAAAAAAAACCTGCAAGCCTGAAAACTCACATGCAGAAAGCTGGAAAATCAGCCAACAAACACTGTCTACTGGTAAAAAACAGAGTGCTAAGAGACATTATCCCTCCTGAGAGGTCACCCTGACTGAAGCAGTGGCCTCTGGACAGATCACCCAAATGGCTGATGTGTGCACAGCCCCCGTGTTTCAGCTGCAATGGCTCAGGCAAGATGGGGACCTGGATGCTACAGAGTGTGACACTGGCATGACCAGAAGGACACCTTGTGCCTGTGAGGCCATGAGAGTCATATCCTCATCTCATGGTCCAAAGAAGCAAGCATGATGGAAGATGGGATAGCTGGGAAGAAAATGGCCCAGTCCCACCAGCAGTTTACTAGGAGCTGGGCTGGGCAGCCACAAGCAGTGGGTGTAAATCTCTTGTGGGAAGGAAAACACAGATCAAAACAGAAGGAAATAAATGTGCAAGTATACAACACAAGTGATGGCTTCAGGAGCTCTGTCTTACCGAGGGAAGATGAAAAGCAGCGCTCTTATTGTTGCTTAGGATAAGAAAGATCACCAGGCGATGCCCTACTCATGAAAACCCGATATCCCAATGGAAAGGAACTGGCTTTGCTTTCACAGAGTGCATTTCTGAATCTACCACGCAGGCAGACCCTGAACAGCTGCATCCTTCCATACAGATGGCCTCCAAGAAGCCCAAAGTCAGCAGCACGTTGGCAAGAGCCTCAGTGGAAACTCTTAAGTCCCACGCAGAAACACCCCTGCAGGAAGCACATTGCTTTTATGGAGCACAGGGAAAATGAAATCATTCTGTTTGTAAAGAGCATCTCCGAAACTTAAAGCATCCCTCCTTGTATAATTATTTTGCACCATGCCATAAATATATGCAGCGTAAACGTATGGCCAGGTGTTGCAGGAATAAATGGAAAGCGCCCATCCCCTTGGATTGAGCTGTTCTGCAAATGTGTCTTCTGCAAATCAGACCTACATCTGTAAATGCTTCGCACATCTACAGGAGACCAGGTTTTTTTAAAAAAAATCCACCACAAGTGCTTTTCATGGACAGAAAGCTGAGAGGAGAGACTGGAGGAAAGGAGCATGCAGGGGTGGGGGTGTTGTTATTATTATTATTTTTATTATTATTATGATCCAGCTGTCGCGGACAGAAAGCTACTGTTGTTATTAGGAGGAAAGGAGCATGCAGCAGTGTTGTTTTTGTTGTTGTTGTTGTTATTATTATCTTTTTTTTTTTAGTGGGGAGAGGTTAAAAGATTTCTACTTCCAATGCAAAAACAAAAAGCAGAAGTCAAAATTCCTCAGAAACACAGTCCTTCCTCTTGGCTGGATTTAGCCACTGCCTGCCTTGGTGCATCCAAGGGGTCAAGATTAATTTACTGTCTCTCAGCCTAATAAAAGCAAAGCACCTGCGTGATCTTTCTTGCTGACAGCTCCTAGTTTTAAGCAGCCACATTGAGCTGCTCTCCATCATCATGCTGAACCAAACAACACCCAAATTTCCATTTTCCAGTGCCTAAATCCTTCAGCCACAATATCATCATCACTCTTCTGTCTTCTTGTGGTCTTTTCCACCTTCCTTATGCTCTCATTGAGGTAGCAGGGTCTTATGGGTCCACACTGGCCCCTCAAATCAGTTCACAGCTCATGTGGATGCCCGGTCCCTTCTACACCGGCTCTCAGCACATTTAGTTTTTCAGCCATACTGCTTTTTAGTACTTAATTGTGTTGTTTGTTTTGCATTTATTGGACTGTGCTGTGCCTTCATTGCTTAGATAAAACCAGGTAGCAATCCCCAGGCCTGCTGCGGGAAATTAATGAGCACACCGTTTCCTCCAGCACAGAGCAAACACGCTGCTAACGGTGACAAACTCTCAACCCTTCCTTGGCTGCAGCACTGGTGAAAAATCCTGCTGAGTCCATACATGTGAAGAGACGTTGGCCATCAGAACTGCTGGCGAACGCTCTGCCTGAAGGACCAAACGGCAGGATATGGAAGCACCTGCGGATCCCACCCCACGCTTCACTTTTTACTGTTAACCGTCATCAGGCAAATCCCTTGATGCAAACTTGAGAAATCAATAGCACTGGACAAACTTTAGTTGTCTCAGAGGCTTCCAAGTTCAATGACAGACACCTCATTTAAAGTAAAAAATAGTAGTGCTGCATCTCCCTCGCTGCTGTTAAAGACCAGGATTCTGCAGATCCGACGTGCCTGCCCAGGCTTGGCAGATACCCAAGACAGAAAAGACAGGCAAGAGGGTGAATGATTCTGGTGCTGTGGAGTACAGACTGTAGCTTGCAACAGGCATTGCTACCACCGGTAGACAGAAATATAAGCGAACGTTTCCTTGTAGTCACTGATGAGACTTCCAATGTGACTCCTTGTCTGTCACATCACGTTATCTGCCATGCTGGGAAACTCAATAATTACTCTGCAGGCACTCATGAAGACATACTTGTCGAAACAAATAGATGGGGCATGAGGTGATTGCTAGGCACAGGCTGGAAACCAGTAAGCCCGTCTCATGAAGGAAACAAACTAAAACACTGCCACTTCTCCGGTAAAAAATACGTCCGCATTGAAAGTGGACACAAAGAACAGACTAAACGATTTTTCACGGGGAAAGGAAATGGTTCCTGGAAAGCAAATTTACTCCTGCGGAACAGAAATTATTTTTGTGCTCCTGGAAGGATATTACTTGGTTTGCTTTTCCAGATGATCAGCTTGGGAACCAATAGATCAGTTTTCCCATGGGAAATCCCAATGGGAAATCCAAGTGTCTAAGATAGCAAGGTTGTTTTCCACTCAGAAGTCATGTCCACAGAAAATCCCTAACAGGCCACTGTATAGCCTGACATGGAACCTGACCATTGTCAACTTAAGCCTAAAATATTTTGTAGACTCCTCCCTCAGCCAAGTATCTCACAAGACAACCACGACTATCACAGAGACACACCAAAGTGGGGCAAACGCTACCCTGTTTAACCACCTCCCACCACCCTGGAGAATGTCTTGCCCACATTTGGGTTTTTGGTGAACTTTCCTTCATGGTCAGGGGTGATGGCTACTCCGTGGATACAAAACTCTGAACTAGCAGGAGATGTTTTAACATTTACCTCATGAGACAGGTAAAAGGCAGCAATTCCCAATGGCCAGAAGCAGCAGAGCATGGAGAACACAGTGAGGCCGAGATGATCTCTTGGTGGCATCATCAGGAAATTGTCTTCGCTTTCGGTGTCACTTGAGTAATCGCTCTGGAATAGCAAGGGAGAGAGAAACGTAGAGGTGCTGGTTAATGGCATTGTTATTCCTCCTCTGCCATGGGCCAAAGCTGCAATCATCCGCCCATAAAACTCTCCCCAGTCACACCAGGGCAATTCCTCAACATCCACTGCCTGTGTCACAGCCTTCAGCACTACTGCACGAACTTGAAAGCAAGAAGTGAGAAATGACAAGAGATTCTGGAAATCACGGCAGGGAGCTGAAAAGGGCCCATTTTACACGTTCATCTTTCCTGAATGAAAGAAAACAACACTTTAGCCAGATGAACCAGGATGGACCTGGGTGGGGTGGCACCTCGGAAATATCATGTCACACATCTAACGCAGAAGGATTGGGTGCTCTGCATCTCCCAAGTCCAGTGCGAGTCTTCTGGAAGGTCACCACTCAGGTGGCCAGGAGAACATCAGCCAGACATTACCCGCTGGGGACTATGTGACAAATGCGGTGCAAACCTAAGCATAAGGAACCAGGGCAGCAAAAGCTGAAAGAGAAAAAGGCATGAGTTGCTCCAGGAGCAATGGGATGCTGCCAGATTTACAGCGTGTAGCAGAAGCATCTCTAAGGAATATCTCTTAGATGCCCCACGGCCAAGCTGCAGCAACCCTGACCTAGAAAAAGCTTCTTTCACTGCGATCACTAGGACTGGTCCCCAGGGGACCTGACCGTCCCGCTGCTGAGCAAGTCCCACCCTGCAGCAGAGCAGAAGCAGAAGAGATCCTGGTCTCTGGTGGCTTCCTCCTCGCCTGCAGGGAGCCCACATGCAGCAACAGGCACAGAGGCTGTGGTTATTCCAGGCTTTGGAGTTACAACTTTGGTGCAAGAAAGGTCCTGCAGAGCTTTTAACTCACCCTGGGAGCACCTCCAGCCTGAGGTGAGGTGGCTGAAAATCTTCTCAAAAAACCCTTTTGTAGTTGCATGTTCTTCAACGATTGTAGCAGAAATGCTGTGCAAAATCTCACAAAAAGGAAAACATCTGTGTCACATTTAGAGGCTTACCCTTTTGGGCATGGCTCCATTTGGCACAAACTCAATAAAATCCCACCTCTGAAGGGACACCCGCTGGTGTAAAGTGTTTGAGCTTGGTGACTTCCCTTTTCTGATTTAATTTTCAGAACTGGCCACGTAAGTAATTTTTAATAGCAATAATCTTTCCTCTCAAGAGTAAGAGAAGAGAGAGGGAGAGGGAAATCCACAACATTGTTGAAATGCTCTCTGGAAACAGTGCCCTTCCCTGGACTTCATGAGAGATAAGACACAGAAACAAAAACCCTTTTGATTTCCCAGTTCTTGGCCGAGTAGTGTGCTGGCATCGTATCTGGGGAGACCACCTGTCCAATACTTCACATTGCCTTATCTTGCAGATGAAGATGAAACGGGGCAAAGATTCTCTAGATAACTTTGACCAAGTGCTGAACCATAAAATTAGCTGCTTTCCAAAGGGACTAACCATTCTCAGGGTGGTGGCATGAGAACGTCCCAAAGAGCTTCCAAGCCAACTGGAGAGGTGGCTGTTAAATCGCAAGAGGATAATTGCAGATGTTTTCTTAGCTATGCTGACATCAAAACCCTTACTGGGGAAGATTAAGTCACTGTAGGCTCCTACTAACTGAACAGCAGAGTTATACCGTGAATGTCATTTTGATGGGCCAAGTCCCCACAGTACACACTGGCTCAGACGACCTGACTGTCATTCACCAAGAGTGACAGGATAATTCTGACCAGAAAGCCCTGACCATGTAGCCCAGATATGAACCAGAAGGGTGGAGGAAAAAAAAGTCATAAATCACAGGAAGAAATCCAACAGCAAAAGGTACCTGTCACCCCTTCCAGCTAAACCCTCATCTCTCCAAGCAAACTCTCCTCCCTGATGTCCTCTCTCTTACAACATGATCTCCCAATCCAGAAACCCTTCTGACATGGGGAAACTTCTGACAGTTTGGTTACCTAGCTGGCTGTTTTGTTCCTGGTTCTGCAGGAGCTGCACACTGGCACTGGGGGAGCTGGGCACCAGGGGTGCTGAGAAGTCAGAATTACTTTCACCAACTACATCTGCTTTGGGTTAGCAGAGTAATCCTCCATCAACACTGATTTCCTTGTCTACAGCACTGCTCCTTTCATGTCTAACAGTGTCTTTATAAATTCACATGGAACTTTTCACAATTACATCATAATTTCACTAATCTGAAAGCTTGCAGAAGTTGGGGAATAGTATAATTAATTAATTTTCAAGTTTTGGATGGTGAGCAAGACCGCACGGGCAAACTTCTCCTTATTTAATGTTAAGCTAGATTTAATTTCTAAATTATTTAGAACTCTAGCTTAACATTAAATAATGTTTTAGCAATCTGAAATATCAAGCAAAAAAATTAGGTTTTTCTTTCTACACGTGTACCACCAGTGCATCCTCTGACCAAATAATAAGCAATCAAAAGAGAACTTGTGCAACCACTGAAAAAAAAATACCTGGCAATAAGCATCCCTTTCTGTTTATCTGTTCATCAGCAAAGACCCCTAACAGTCACTCTCCTAACAACTCCCACTTATTCCAAGGATTTTGCTGAGGTGGTAGAGACATGACTGAGTTATCCTCTTCTGCTGCGAGCACAGCACAGTGAATGACAAAAAAAGCAAGCAGCCTTTTCCTCTTCCTTCTCCCTTTTCCTTTCCTTCTCCCTTTTCCTTTCCTTCTTCCTTTTCCTTTTCCTTCTTTGTTTCCTTTTCCTCTTCTCTTTCCTCTCCCCTCCTCTCCTTCCCTTTTTCCTGCCCTGCCCTGTCCGTCCTATTTTCCCCGGTAATATGGGGAAAAGACCTGAAGACAACAGCCTGTTTCCCCAGAGGACTAGGTGACACCATCCGAGGGAAGGCTTTCGCTGAGTGAACCAGCTGAGAAGCCCCCACACGAGCTCCTCGATCCTGTCCTATTTACACGTGTTCTTCCACGGTGCGCATCTCTGCAGCCCTGAAACGCACTGGGAACAACAAATGTGGGCAGGATATAAACTGGATTTCTGCAAACATTGTGGATGTGACAAAGGATGAAGAGAAGGAATTAAATTTGTTGCGAGAAAGGAGTTGTCTGCTGCCCAGACACGGAGCGGATGGGATTTTGCAGCGGCTGGAATTTGAGTGCTAGAGAATTCCACAGGAAACCTTGGCCTCTGCATTCAAGGGGGCTGCTTCTGACACCTCACAAATGACCTGCAGAAGAAGCCAGCCTTGAACATAGCCACAGACGTGGCCACCCTGGAGACTGATAGAGCACAGCTGAACCATCGGTGAATTTTAGTCCATGAAATTCAACCAGCTGCTGCAGCTGACAGTAGAGCTTCCTCGGCAAATGAGTGCAGAAGGGATGGGAGAGAGAGAAGAGGACATTTAAAATGGGATACCAAGTCATGCAGGCACCCCACCCCTGAAAGGACCACCAGGAATCACCTGGCACAGAGCAAGGATGGCTGTACACAGAGCTGAACACGGGGTTTGCGTTTCGGACCATGTTTGACAAGGCAGAGACCCCGAGAAGGACCATGAGACCAGAGCGTTCCATCAAGAGCAAGCTGAAAATAAACCTCCTCTGCGATGCACCAGGGGAGGAATGAACGTGATCCATGGAGAGGGAAGGAAAGGCACAGTACCACAGACATGTACAGACTGGGTCCAGTTCTGGTACTACCACTTCCCAACTGTGTTGGAGAAATTGTGAATCAGGAGCCAAGTGTGTCGGAGAAATTGGGAATCAGAAGGGAGGCACAGGCATCATGCCATAAA
The DNA here is from genome assembly GCA_013400615.1 of Syrrhaptes paradoxus. Taxonomy (NCBI): domain Eukaryota; kingdom Metazoa; phylum Chordata; class Aves; order Pterocliformes; family Pteroclidae; genus Syrrhaptes; species Syrrhaptes paradoxus. The sequence continues at coordinate 34,718 of VZTO01007974.1, read as the reverse complement.
CAATCATCTCCGCAGGACGGAAGCAGAGAAGCCAATGTCACTTGTAAGATAAGTTTAAGATGCAATTTCATCGTAAGTGCCCGCATGAGCAGACAATTTCTGATCAGAGACAGCTCTTTCATTTGGCAGAAAAGCAGAAGAAACGCCAGTGACTGAAAGTAGAACAGACGAAGAGCAGACACAAGGTGCAGGTTTTTAACAGAGATGGTGATGAACACTTTTCTGCAGTTGTAATGGATTTTTCTATTACACAAAGCCTTTCTTAAATTGAGGCTAGCTATCCCTAAAAGTTCTGTGCTTTACCTCAACGAGGACATTATGAGCGAACAGAGGCTGTGCAGACAGTCTGCCGTGGGCTTCCTGCAGCATACCGGGGCTTGGGCTTGATAGCCGCACAGGCTCTTCCAGTAGGAAAACACGAGGAACACTAGAGAAGTCAGACAACAAGGCCTGCTGTGAACCACAGCTGCCAGAAAACTTTGATGGATATTCAAGAAACCGCCCTTCTGGTATTACTCCTTTTTTTCCTTCAAAGCAACCAATTTATCAACATGCACACACCGCACAGAAAACTGGGTTCTGGTAGAGCCCCGTGGGATCTGCTTCAAACCCAGATGGTGCCGTGGTCTGGTTTTGACAAAGACCAACACGTGATACGACCATAAGATAATATGTGCTCTGTTTCCCTCCACACAATGCCTGTTTTAGTAACACAGTTAAATGTGATGCTCTCTTCTGACCAGCATTCTGCATCCCGTTGCTCTGCTGCAAGCAGTTTGAGTTCACCCCAATGCAGCAGATGGCGAAGGCAGCACACTGGATGGCAGCTCCCCCACCACGGGCTGTAGTTTATTACTGCTCTGCCTCAACACTCTTTCTTCTCACTGAGCAGCAGCATCTGGCTGATGCTTACTGAAGAGGTGATATCTCCAAAAACCTGTTCCCGTCTGAAATATTAGGGCCTGAGTGGTGAGGCCCTGAACCAAAGCTGACCTCTAGATGAACCTCACAACCTAACAATATATCTAATATGCATCATACTGATCACATATGCAAAGTATGACCTTATAAATATATGCCAATTTATTAAAGATTTATTGTAATGCTTATAGAGCTTTGCTGTAACGCTTGCTGTCTAAGGCTAGCCAGCAGAAAGATACTAATTGTGCAACAGTAGTCTCATTTGTCAAAAACAGATAAACCTCTAAGTAAAAGAATGTGACAAAGTTGTGACAGACCTTGTTGAGAGAGATCACCAAATTCTTTTGTTCTTGTTATCTCCCCTCTCCTGCTCTGGTCAAGCGCGAGATGGAAGTTAACAAGGAGAAAACCACACCAGATAGTTTTTTTTGCAGTTTAAGATATAAAGTTGCTTTATTCAACTGTAAAAAAGCAGTGAACGTTAGCAGGGAAATTTGGAAGCCTCATCTATACAGTGGACGTACTGTACAGAGATTTCCCAATTGCCAAGAAGGGTTCTCCAAATCCTCGCTGCAACCGGGCTCCCCAGTGACTGTGGATCTGGATGATGGTAACGGATTAATAGGGCAATTGGTGATGTATCTTTCTTAATCACTATTGCTATCTAGCAATGATTAGGTGCATCACCTTATTTTATGCTTGCTACAGTAGTTCACTTATTATTCTGCTGCTTTACTTTATCTTGCTTTAATTTATTTTCACTGTATTATTTTCCTCATTATTTTATCACTTTAAACATTAGTAAAAATAAGTTTATTTCTTTAATTTTGTGCCTGTGTCCTTTATATGAACCCCGTCAATTGGCAAAACTTCATTATGGATTCTTTGTTCTGGTGACATATTATTTCTTTCTTTACTTATTTATTTTATTTTGCCTGTTTATTTGTTTCTTTTTACCATTTTGAGCTTTGCAGTTGCTCCCCTTAAATTTTAAAGGTATTTAAATGATCTGTAATCCACTAGCCCTGAGTTGGTCCAGCTCCTTTTATTTTCCCAACTCACAGTCTAAATCGCCAGTCGCACAGCCAGCCTTGCAGAGCCGGCTCACTGAGGTCTCTCCTTGCTTGGAAAGCTTTTCATATATAACCCTGCAAAACCAAAACGTATCAGGGGCAAAAAAAACCCAAAAAAAACCCAAAAAAAAAACCCCACCAACCCTGGATGCAGCTGTCCAGGCCCATTCTTCCTTCTGTCCCCGTGGATTCTGACCATCTCCCTTGTGAAGTTTCCTAGACACCCACAGACAGTTTCCCCTGAGCTCATCAGTAACTTGCATTCAGCACATCACCACTGGAAGGGATTGCTGCAGACAGAAATGAACAACAGATCCATCCTAAAACAGGCCAGCTGCCACAGTCTCCTAAATTACACTCTTTCTCTGGGAGAGCAGTAATCACAGCCATAAAGTAAACATCCCTAATCTCTGCATGAGTGACAGGGGCTCCCGACAACCCACCGCATTCATGGGGAAAGCACACGTGCACTGCAGCACGCTCGTGCCTTTGCAGGTGGGCCAGCTCACCATGGAGAAGCGGCTCTCAGCAGCTCACGCTGCCAGCTGTTGAGAAGGGTGAAGCTGTGGTAGTGTGATGCTCTTCATCAGTGTTATCCTTCATATATTCTGGAACAGGTTGCCCAGAGAAGCTGTGGATGCCCCATCCCTGGAGGTGTTCAAGGCCAGGCTGGATGAGGCTTTGAGCAACCTGGGCTAGTGGGAGGTGTCCCTGCCCATGGCAGGGGGTGGCACTGGATGATCTCTAAGGTCCTTTCCAGCCCAAACCATTCTGTGATTCTATGATTTGTGGCATGGGGCATAACTTCAGGGCCAGTGAAAACTTCCCCAGTCTGCAGACACACGGGTTCCTGCTGGGGGGAGGAGAGCAGGTGGTCCCTGCAGAGCCGATGGTCTCAGCACTGCCTGTTGAGGAAGATGAGGGAGATACCCCTTTACTGAGCCACTGCAGCAGGAAGAGCAGCAGCACACAGCTCAAGCTAGGGGATGGCCCTTCGCCATTGTCCTCTTTTTGCTTGAGAGCTGACATTGCTTCCTTTGCGGTCCAGTCCTCTAAGAAGTGTGCTCTATCCCCACCTTCTGCAGGTGACAGCGTGCAGCTCATCCAGAGGTCCTGTCACTTATGGGCCAGAGCCCAGGGACCTCGGGGCACAGCATCAGTCCAAAAACTCGGGGAAGTGACGGTGAGAAAGGGCCCTGGCTGCTATTAACAAGATTCACAGAAGGGCACTTGGAGACTGCAGAAGGTGACTTCCCAGCATGTCCCTTCACCCAGGGCTGGCTAACAAAGGTTAATATCCCTTGGCAGGGCTCAGTATCTCCAGACTCCAGTGGCTTCTCCTTTAAGGGAGAAAAATAAATCAAATGCAAATGAAGTGTAATCGCCCTTGTAACCTGTTAACAATGTGCCTGTGAAGGAATGCAGGGACATAAAGCGTGTCCTATGGGGTCAGACCAGTGGTCCACTGAGCCTCATGCCTCATGAGTCCAGACACGAACCTGGACACTGTGCAGCCCACCCCTTGTGCTCCCACAGCACCCACAACTGTTGGGTAAGAGACGTCAGAAAGAAAAGCTTTGCCAATTCCTTTTAATATCTGTTTATGGATTCCTCATCCATGAATCTGTCTCATCTCTTCTGAACTTGCCAAGCCGCTGTAACGACTTGGGGCAGCAAGTCACCAAGTGCTCACTACACCAGCATGCGAAAAACTATTTTCTGCTACCTGTGTTAAGCCAATCTCTTATGAGCTCCCTCCAGTGTCCCCGGCTTCTAACACTGCAGGTTTGGCAGGCAGCAGGTCTGCATTCACCCTGTCCTTCACCTTCATGATTCTGTGCAACTGGCTCGTACACCCCTGGGCCTTCCTCTCTACAAAACGGAGAGTCCCAAACATTTTCATCGCTCCTTGGGAGGAGGCTGCTACTTCCTCTTGATCATTTTCTTTGCCCTTTTTTATCTCCACTATATCTTCAAGAAGTGGGGACCACGACTGCCCACCCCACTTAAGAAAATAGGTTGCACTGAGTTTCAATAAGCAGCAAAGTCCTACCAGCGCTCTGTCTTGTTCTCAGAACCGTTCTTCAAGATACCCAACATTTTTGTTGACTTATTGGCTTGGCCCGCACACTATTCCATGGGACTTCACAGCACTGACAACGACTTCTCCATGGTTGGTACTCACAGTTACAAGGTCAGCACTGAGCTCACATGGATTAGATTATTATAAATCTGTTAGTTTCCCCTTATTTACAGAGAAACGCATCTGCCACCACTTTGCCAGTCAGTTTTGTGCAGTCCTTCCAGAGTTCTTCTCCACCAGCATGCCGCCTGAGTACTCAAAAAGAAATTACCACAATCCACAAACTTTGATGGGTCTGTTTCCAGAAACAAGAGCCCAAATGCCTCCATCCTTCCCTGTGACCTTATCCCATGTCCCTGTGTTCTTCTGGGCATGTGCCACAGGACAAAATAAACCACAATGACATTCCCAGATCCACAATACATCCAGAAAAACGGCTGTACAAACAAGTACCTAGGGCATGCAAGACCTGCCTTGGATGTCATCCCGGTCACAGCCTTCCATGTCTGCACTAGACTGCCTCTCCACCCGTGCTGCAGAGCTCTCTGGAAGGAGAACCCCACTGTGCTCAGCTCCCAGGGAGGTGCCCAGACACGCTTTCTGGAGACCTGCTCCCAGGGGATGCTCAGGACACAGCAGCTCAGCTCTTCTCAGCACCACGCAGGACCACCAAGCTGGCCATGTCGAGTGAAAGCATGCACGGTGTGGGGCTTGATGTGCATAAACCCCCTCCAGGGCCTTCTCTTCACACTGCAGAAGAGACACGGCCAGGAGGTGCTTGGGAATGTTGAGAAGAGAGGTTGCATGGAACAGGACACGGCTTAGGACCCACCTTCGGTCTCTACATTTTTTATGCTCGTGTCAAAGGGATGAGTTTCACAGCGGCATCCAGCAATTTGAAGAGAAAAAAAAGAAGGAAGGTCTAGCTTGAAAGCTCTATATTTCCTTTCTTCTTTCACTCCCCAGAACATTCTATTTATTTCATTTTCAAAGACTCTTTCAGACATTGCTGGGAAAAATAAAAAAGGGTTTTAAGAGAGAGCTCAGATGTATTCTTCTGTGCAACACATATGAATAATTCAATTTGCTGCCATCAATAGCTTGGGTTTCTCTAAACAAGCCATCTATCTAGGGGTTAGGAAGAAAACTAGCAGGAGCGTAATACGACAAATGATGTTTCTGGATAAAAGATGGCACTGCATTTACACATGAACTCTAAGAGGAGGGTATTTCAACTAGCAACTCATGTAACATTTCACGGCCCGCCACTTTTGACAAGTTGTCTGTCCATTAGTTGTGGCATAGATAACTCATAAGATATTTATAAGTGTTCCAGAGGTATAGGGGATCATTTGATTTCAGGGATGGGCACCGAAAAGAGAAGTTTAAAGCTTTGACAGAATGTGCAGCCTTCTGCTTTCATGCAGACATCTTGGAGGGGAAGGACATCTGGGGAGGGGAAGGACAAATTCCCTTTCCCCAGATCTTCAGTTTTACTGGTGGTTTTCTAGAAACACTCATTCTCTATGAGAAGCTGGTCAAGCTCCTGTGGCACCACTTTGAAGAGACACCCTGACTGAGGGCGCTCCGTTGCAAAGGCACCTTAAAAATCCCACCGAGAAAATGCAAAATATTTTTGCTATGAAACATTCTTTTTTTCCTTGTCCTGCATATTTTCCTGGCCTTTTTTAGCCTATTCTCCAACAGCTGGCTAGAGAAGGTCTTGCTGGATTTGGATTGACAAGAGGGGAGACCTTTTTTTTTTGCTGACAGAACATCAGCCCAGATGTGTCATGAGGCAATCACACGCCTGCTGCAGTCACCTGCATCACTACTGCCTGAGAAAAACTAGGGCAAAACGGCTGTAACTAGGGATTTTGTTTTGATCAAGAAAACGAGACTTCCCCCAGCCCATTTTGAAATGCTGTAGAAAGGTGTGAGGGCTAAAACCCTGACATGCCTCAGAGAGAAACTTTTAATCTCCCCGTAGAAGCACTGAATATTGCACAACTGGGAAAAAAAAAGTATGCCCTTCCTCCCTTATCAATTACAGAGAGAAAAGAGAATAAAAGAGAATAAAAGAGAATAAAAGAGAAGTTAGACACTCTGATCACAGGGTGCGACACTGGTATTACAGGAGGTGACAAACAAAAGTTTTAGGACTTGTTAGGTCTCGGTGGAGAAAACTCCTGCAACAGAGATGCACAAGAAAATAGTCTCTTGATCTCGTCTTGGGCATTCACTCTGAAGCCAACCAGACTTGGTCCAGACAGCCAACCAGTCTTTCCTAGGTTTGGAGTCTGTGTCCAATGCTGGAGAAAGTTTTGGGATCAGCAGCATTAGGCACCCCCTCCATTCCCACATACACTGGCAAACACAAGCCTGTGCTGCATTTGGGAAGCTGGTTCCAGCCAAAAACAAAAAGATTTTTTGAAGTTAAAAAAATGCATCATTTAAGAAAGAATGAAGTTGATTTCCATAGCCTGCCCCATTTGGAGAACAAAACATATCTCACTTTACTGTGAGCAATCAATGAAGCACAGGACACTAAAAGAAAACACTGCATTCGGGATCTAATGAAGTGTTTCACCCCTCCAGAAAAAAATCTTTTATTTCAGAGACATGGGATTCATTGTGGTTTGAAACCCAAAGACTCTTGGTTTTCTGTTCATTCAGAGACAGAAATGTTTCATGTTTCAGCCAGGATGCTCTATGCCCTGCTCAAGTCAGGAGAAGTAAGAGATGATGTTAGCCTGCTGACTTCCACGTACACAGACAGATGCTCCTGGCCCCGACCTTACACAGCATTTAAGAGCACGGGTCTTCTTCAGCTTCTGACCAGCCCATTCAGAGGCAGGAGGGAAATGCTGATACCCGTTAGGTTCAGTGGGAATTCTACAATTAGCATCCACAGAGCTGGGATTTACCCAGCGAATAAAGATGAGCGATTGCTGACTGTCCCGGCTGGAGAAGAGAGCAATACAGCTGACCCCATGCAGACCAGCTTCCAAAACAGCTGATCCCATGCAGACCAGCTGTATGCTTAACCCCAAATATGCCCTCCCCCACCCAGGACTTTCCCACGTATCCCAAACAACATCTGACCTCTAGCTCCTGGAAATCCTCCTCTTCCTCCACATCATAGGAGAGGGTGTGAATCTTGATGTCCTCTGCCGAGAGATCGATGAACTTGCTGTCCGGGTACTCCAGGCTGTCTTTGGTGGGAGAGCGGTCCTCGATGAAGGTGGTTTCGCAGCACTCCGAGCCGATGCTCTCGCCCCATGAGTGCAGCACGTTCTCCGAGTAGAGGATGATGTTGGGCCGATAGTGAGACTCCACCGCCTGCTGCAGCATGTTGGGGTCCAGGAGCTGCTGCACAGGGTCGCTCCTGCCGTTCTCCAGGCAGCTGGGAGAGGAACGGCTCCCCGCTCGGTGGCTCGGGTACTGGGGGGTCGGGTACACGGAGACCAGACCATCTCGGCTCTCTGCCACTAAGTTCCTTGTATTAATTAAACCATTCCTTTTCCCGGCTTCTGCAATCTTACTGTGCATTAGCACACTGTTCTGCTCAACCAAGCCATCCATGCCGGGAGGTGTCGGAGGGAGCGGGACGAGTGGTCTTTATTTTGTTGTACCTTAGAGGCAGGTCACACTGGGGCAGTAGCTCCCATTTTCCTGATGAAGAAAGGAAACAAGAAACCAAGGTGAGGACATAGGGAATGAGTTCCACATCAAAGCACCCAAATCAGCGTCTCTTTGGTATCACCTCACGAGGAAATATAGCTCCACATATGCGCACACCCTGCCCTAGCTCTCCAAATATATCCCCACTTGGAGAGGCAAAAAACCCCACCCCGAATCCCTGGGGCGATCAGGAATGGATGACAATGTGTGGTGACAGAGGACCTCCTGAGATGTGACACTGTCAGAGAAAGGCTGTGATGCCTCCTCCATCCTCCCAGAGGTATGCCATTGTCATTCTGGGCCCTTTCCTCTAAAGGCTCTGATAAGAGAGGTGGGGATAAAAACCCAAGATAAAAGATAAAAGAACCATTTTCAGTTCTCAGGGGAAGTCTGCAATGACGAAGCTGGTGTGTTCAGCTGTCACACTCTCCAGCCACCCTTCACCCTTGGCAAGCACCTTACTCCCCTTTGGAAACCCAGCTGAAGGAAAAAGAAGCAGGCAGCACTCATAAAATCAACTGCAAAAACACCACCTGAAGGTAAGATCAGATCTGACCCAGAGACATCGCAACTCCTCCGGACGGGATCTCAAATCCCCTGCGTAGCTTTGGGTGCCCTACTTCTTCCCGTGCCTCCAAGGCTGCCCCCGGGGCGGCAGATTGAAGGGCTGTGATGGGGCTCATCAGCATGACCATCCTTACCCAGGTCCACCTGGAAGATGTGGAGGCATGGTCGCCTGAGCCCCAGGTGCTGGCACAGGAGCAACAGCCGCCCTCAGTCTCACCAGACCCCCAGCCCAGCTCTGTTTCATGTGGCTTGCACAAAGGCGTGACAAATCAAAGGGACAGTTCAGAAGGCCAAAAGTACCTTTTTCCAGCCCAAACACTTTCTCACCAGGACACCAGCTCTGCTCAGGTGCAGCCAAAGGAAAATGCTTTTTTGAATGATGGATGTATCTGTCACAGCAACAATGAGCTCAGGGTTTTGTTTCTGACCATAGAAATCACAGAAATGTTCCTGGCTTAGAGAGCTTCATGTCATATCCTTTAACGACAAATTCTTAAGGTAGGATTACCCGCAGTGTGCTGCCTGGAGGAAAACAAGAATTACACACAGAAACGCATATACATACATACTATTTTCACTCGATGCTTTTCCCCTATTTCCTTTTTATGTCAGAGATTCTCTAAGAGAGCCACGGCTAGCAAAAGCCTAACTTCATTTCCCCAAGTAACTCCAGGCTTCAAACATCTCCAGTCTCCCTTTTGGCTTGCAAGAGACGTTTAAACCATTGCTAGGGGCTGTCTTCTGTTCTTACATTACAATTGATGCAAAAAAAACCTTGTTCAACCCATAGGAGAGCTTAACTAAGGATGCTGCGGTGTTTGCATTCACAGCACCTGGTTTAACACGTGTTAAACTATTTGTTATCAAATAGTCCAGCACTTGTTATAAGTGAGCCTGCAGGAAAGGTACACCAGTGAAAACACACCATGGTGGGATCCTATGGAATTCACATCACACAGCTCTCAGCCCAAACCTGGGGAACCTGCTGGCAAAAATTAAACCAATTTGCAGATTAGCTTGCAAATTTGACTCAGTTTCACCGAAGGATTCGCCCCAAAGCCCTCCATCCCTTTGCAGCAGATAAGACTGAGAGCAGGTGCCCTACCCTTTCAGGGAAAATGTATTTCCATGTGCAGTTATGCCTGCGCTAAACCAACAGAGGACCATGCCCCAATCCTGCTCCTGGGAGGTAACATCAGCCTGTGTCAGCACAGACAGATTGGTGCGAGGTGGAGTGGGAACACCCAGTGCTTTCCGCAGGCTGGGTGGGACCTCTTCCTTAGGACATCATTCTGCTGTGTCTCCAACAGCTCGCCTACAAACCATCCCCTTTCTCCTCTTGCCCCTCCCAAAGAAACAAAATGAAAAGTACAGCACCACAAGCAGAAGCTGAGAAAAACTCAGCAGTTAGAAGAATAAGTTGTCAGGAGACTCTGCTCTGTTCCCCCTGAGCAGGGCTTGACTAAAGTGCAAGGCTCCCTGACATGGGACACCAACCCTCAACCCCACTGAAGTCCGAGAGACTTCACCCAAAAGTGTAAGCTGTCTCAGAAGCCCTGCTATTTGTCCAAGCAAACAGCGGTGGTCAGCAGAAATACACCACGGATGTAGTAGGAATTGGAAGAAGATGTGCAAATCAAACAGATCCCCTCCTGGAAAAATGGATGAAGAGGTCAATAGTTGGTCGCTGCATCAACGGCTGCAGCAAAGCTTTGGCCAACCCTTGCACCTCTACGGTCTCACGGGTCTCACCCCAGGCATTCCTCTGGCAGCTGTACTGTCTTCATGGAGAATGCTGGTTTTGATGGGTGCAAATGGGGCTCTGCAGGTGTCGTGCTGCCAGAGGTAGCTGGTATGCAGAGCAGTACATGTTCCTCATGCAGCTTTAGGTGGTCAACTGGAAAGGGATGGATTATGAGGAAGGGTCACTCCCATCTCTTTAAAAATGACTTGTGTGGGGACTCTTCAGAAAACTCATAGGAAATGAGAACCAGCCTTGAGTTCTTCTCGCACTCCTCAAGCAAGAGGAGAAAAGTAAGCAGAGGCCACAGGGGAAAAGGCTTTAGTATGCCTCAGGGACTCAGGAGCACTTCAGAACGTCACTGGGATGTTGGTGTGCTCAGGAGTCAGGACTGCCCCATGCCAGCCCTTGCTCCTCAGTGTTCATCAGCCTACAGGACGCAGAAGCCAAGCCTGTTCAGCAAAAGGCTGATTAAAAGGAAGCCCAAGACTCAATAGCGTTTGAAAAAGTGATTTGGCTCCAAAGTCTCTGGAGCGCCAAGAGGGTAGATTTAGGTTAGATATTAGGAAGAAATTTTTCCCTGGGAGGGTGGTGAGGCAGTGGCCCAGGTTGCCCAGAGAAGCTGTGGATGCCCCATCCCTGGAGGGGTTCAAGGCCAGGCTGGATGAGGCTTTGAGCAACCTGAGCTAGTGGGAGGTGTCCCTGCCCACGGCAGGGGGTGGCACTGGATGGGCTTTAAGGTCCTTTACAACCCAAACCATTCTGTGATTCTATGATAAGGTTCTGCAAAAGACCTCAACCAGGACTGCTCATGATGGCTTTGGTCTGGTATGGCTGATATCTCCACCATCCCAAGGAAATGAGAACAACTCTGTTAGAGGCTCAAGCATCCTCCCTAATCAGCCACACCAGCAAAGTGCTAGCACAGACCATAGCCTATGCCCTCTCCCAGACAATACCTGAGCTGCAGTAAATAAATGCCATACATGCTTCTGAGAAACCCAAAGGGGAAAACCGTCTCATTTTGGGAGGTAGGAGAGTTTAGCGGCATGGACAGAGTCAAGGTTGGACCATTCAGCCTATGGGTGAGAGGATGGATCTGGTATGCCTCGTTTACTAGATAGGCGGGAGCCTGTGGTGTTGCTCAGTTCTGCCACAAATCTCAGCGTTATCTGGCCAGTGCCTACCTGCCGTGCATTTAAACTAGTCTTGTAAACCAATCTTGCAGATTCCAAGTGACACTTTCCTCGTGGGATACAGGGGAGGGGGAAGAAAACTTCTGAAATGAGGCAAGGAGAAGACAACAGGGAGCATCCTTCCCACACAGAGTTCCTCCAGTAACAGGGCTAATCCATTGCTCAAGACATCCTACCCCCCCCCCCCCTCCCCCCCCGTCCCACATAGCAGAGCAGCTTGCATGCCTCAAGGAAGGTCAGCAAAGAGACTCAGGGAGCAGAATGCAATCAAGGAAAATTGTTTGACCCTAGAGCCATTTCAGTGTGTAGCTGGCTTGCTACCTTACCAGAGCCTGACCCAATGTTCTTGGCCCTGCAACTGTATTGCTTAATGGTAAGGAGCTGGCAAGACTCTTAGGACTTTTCATTAGAATAGCTTAACAGGGGGAAAAAAAATAATACTAATAATAATAAGGTGGCATTGATTTTTATTTTCCAGGTGAAATCCCCGAGTGGCTGGCCATTAGGTTTAAATCAATAGCACCTTGGTCGCCAGTGCATTTTGATGCACAGCTGAAACAAGGTCAATTGCTGTCTAGGGAAACTGGGAAACAGTTGAGGTACCCTGAGATTCTTTATCAATAAAAAGGCAGGATGAAGAGCGCTGTCAGCCACAAATGAAATTTCACATCCTTATGGGTAAAAGAGAACCTTCCCTGGACTTTTCTTTTCCCAACCACCAGCTGAAGGGAGTTAAATCAGCTTTCCAAAGCCTTTGTAACCTGCTGCTACCTCGGTGTTGGTGGGAGAATCACTCAAAGGGTGAACTTCATTTCACCTACTGCAGGCACCTGAGAATGTTTATTGGGAGAAGTTAATTGCAGTTATGCAAGGTGCACAGGACTGGTGGGCTCAGTCTCCCTTCAGAGTAGCAATACCCCCGTAAAATACAGGGGAGCCCCTCTCAGCTTAATACTAACCTTCAGATGAGTGAAGCAGGTGAAATGAGTCCCTCAGGCTCAGACGGAGGAGCAATGAACAGGGGCATGTGGCTGTGAGTGATGCTCAGGGGCAAAAGGCAGCAAGTGCTCATGCAGTGTGGCTCAGCGCCTGCATCCTGCCTGCAGGAACTCCTTGGAGGTGGATTCAGTCACCATCCCTTCATTAAGGGCTTTTACTGACCTGGCCCAGGCCAGGCTCACATGTGTGCAACTCACAAGCAGGTCTTAAAATTAATAATGCTCCAGTTTCCAGGACAAACTGCAGACCGGGGGATTCTGGGTTGGCAGCATGACTGAGCAGATCACCTCTGACAGACCTCCTGAGGCAACCCAAGGATGCCTCCTCTGCAGGGAGCCAACGCTCCAAGTGAAAAAGAGCCACTCTCATTCCCTAGGACCACAGTGAGGTTTCAGAATGATGCTGACAGGCAAATTAAATTCATCAGAGCCCCTTAAAGAAGAGAGCTGTTTAGTCTCCTCCAAGATGCAGAGTTAATTTAACTGGTTTGATTCAGGTTTCATTTGTCTTTGCACAGTTTGAATTTCTCCCCACAAATCACTCACTGGTACTCAGCCTACCCAGAAATAATTCTGCACTTTCAGATTCGAGGCTGGAACCAGAACAGAAAAACAAGTTCAAGCTATTGAACAAATAGTAGATCAAGCTTCCATCTATTTTTTTACCTTGGGTAGCAGACATTTTTACTCTCTGGTATTAAAAGTGGAGCCATTAATTATTATAACCTTCATTCTTTCCCGTTTCTTGCATTTCTTTTTTTTCTCTTTCCTTATTGTTATAAGAAACTGCAACCAGTGCCAAGACACTTAGTCCGCAATGCTGTGGTTTATGAAGCCATCACTTGTGCTAGAGCAGAGCCCAGCTACAGCAGCTGCAACGAGAGCGATGTTCTTCTGGGTCTGCAGACTCTTGCTATGATGACAGCAGCTGACAAACTAATTAAGCAAGGGTGTGAAACAGAAACACAAGCTGTGGAGAGGGTGAGTAGAGAACAGGTAAATTCTGTGCCCCGGGCTCTGGAGACAAGGAGCAGACGGCATCTCTGCTGCTGCCCACCATCTCAAAACTCCTTTGCTCTTCTGCAGCCCTAGGGAACACTGTTGTCCTCCTGCCTCCATGGGGCTCTGCCCTTTGCACAGCTCTAGCGCAGCCTCGGGGTGTTTCAGCCTTCAGGAGACCCCTGCCAGGTACCAAAAGTCCTCTGTGAGCAAGCCATTCAGTCACCTCTGTAATAGCAGACTACAGCTGAAAAGCCCCAACCCTTTCTTCCCAACAGATCAGAAAGACATTCATCCAGGCAGAACCACAACCTCAAGTCTCTCCTGGCCAGGCCAGACATCACCAGCCTAAAGGCCTGGTTTATTGGCAGGAAAGATTGGAGACGAAGACAAGCTGTGGTGAGGCTGAAGGCTGAGTCTCCATCTGCTGCCGAGTCTTGTGGCTGTACCCCCTGCCCTTCCCTGCAGATCTGACAAAGCATCTGGATGGGGATCCTGTACGTAAAGGGCAATCCATTCCCCAGGAAGACAATTGTTTTGCCAATTGACGGCATTAGCACAAAGGACAAAAGAAGTTAGCTTATTTTTACTAATGTTTAAAGTGATAAAATAATGAGGAAAATAATACAGTGAAAATAAATGAAAGCAAGATAAGGTAAAGCAGCAAAATAACAAGCAAACTACTACAGCAAGCAGAAAGTAAGGTAATGCACCTACTCATTACTACATAGAGTTAGAGATAGCGATTAAGAAAGATACATCACCANTCAACAAAGCTTGTCAAGACTTGCCACATTCCTTTGCCATCTGTGGCAATAGGGCACATCCGTGCTTAATTTTGGCTATTGTTAGGCAATTAGTATCTTACTGCTGGCTAGCCTTACAGAGCAAGTGTTATAGTAAAGCTCTATGAGCTTTACAACAAAACTTTTATAAACTGGCATATATTAATAAGGTCATACATTGCATATATGATCAATATTATACATATCAGTTATTTTGTTAGGTTGTTAGGTTCATCTAGAGGTCAACTTTGGTTCAGGGCCTCACTGCTCAGGCCCTAGTATTTCAACAGCAGCCAAGCACTGGAAAAGCTTGCCCAGGGAGGTTGTACTGTCTCCATCCTTGGAAGTTTCTAAGACCCAACTGGATGAAGTTCTGAGCAACCTGGTGTGACCCCCACAGCTGACCCTGCTTTAAACATGAGATTGGACTAGAGATCTCCAGAGGTTCCATCAACTTGAGTTACCCTGTGATCCAAATCTCTCTGCTCCTAGCAGATTCCCTCCCATGCTCCCAACAAGACATTTACTGCTCCCACACTATCCTCCCAACGCCTCAGTGACACCCAACTTAATGCCAGCATGCCACAGAGGGCCAATAACCACCCCTTGCAAGGCTGTGCAACCAGCAGAAACAGATGCAGCCTCACAACAACCAGATTTAACAAAGTGCCGTGGGGTTTGGTGTTGGTTCCCCCACCGCCAGCACACAGAAAGCAGAGGGCGAGAGATGCAGCCTGAAAAAAACACGTCGTGGGAGGTTTGGAGCTTGCAGGTTTCCTGGTGCAAGCTTTCAGGTACGAGGGGTTTTTTTAAGGCATGATACAATAGTCTTCAGCATGGTTGGAGGTATTTCAAGCATCTAGAAATTGCAACAACACACACGGACCTTTTGGTTCAGAGAAATCACAGGCAATGCATGGATCTGGAGAGCCGATTACAAAGTGAAATATTTAAGGAAAGGAAGGAAGGAAAAAGCCTTTCCCACTTGTATTTTTCTTCTTTGATTTAGCTGGGCTTGTTAAAATAGGTTTTGTTTTAGAGAAGCACTGCTATTTCAGCAGCTGAAATTCCTTTTGACCTATTAAATAAACTACAGGGAGTTTCATAAGCCAACGCAACTAACTCACACTGGGAGAATTAGGAATGCATGCATTAGCGATAGCTAAATGTTTAATCGCCGGCAGTGGAAGTAAAAAGACCTCGGTGCTATTTCAGTATTGTCGATATGCAGCAAATCCACGGTGAGACACAGGCCCGTCCCGCCCTGGAAAGGAAGGGCTCGACATGCAGCAAAATGCCCAAGGTCACGTCAGACACCGTGGCGGAGCTGAAAATAAAATCCAGGTCTCTTGATTGCCTGTCCAAAGGTGTATTTAACTGTGGAAACAATTACCATATGCATATTAGATCTGTCTGAATAATTGATTGCTTGATTCAGTAGCTGAACCAAAGAGCGGGGGGCGAGGAAGGAGGAATTACCTTGTGTTGACCTAAAACATAAAATGTTATCCCCGCAACAAAATATTTTCTTTTGAGCAGATGGAAGCATCTTGCCTGAGCCAAAACGAAATGTAATGTTTCTTTTATTTATTTTTAAACGAACAAACCAGCTTTTAGTTCCATTTGCCTCAAGTTGCTTCCAATTAAAAAAAAAAAAAAAATTACCCATACAGGCTTTTCTAGCAATCCTTCTTTCCAACCAATTTTGACAGCCTCAACTCCTTGTTGAGTTCAGTCCAAACTCACAACTTTTTTCATTTGATGCAAAATGCACTTTCCAGTTGATAAACAACTGACCTGACTACCAGCACCTGGCTGCTGCGGAAGGCACCAGCACAAAACCAACCTTGCCATCTGCACAGCTGACGGCAATTACTTTGCAAAGGGAAAGCAGTTGAAAATCAGGCTCTGTGCCTTTTTTCAGTGAGAAACTCATTTCACCAACGCAATCGGGGAACGTGCGGTGTCAGAAAGCTATTATCAGCTTCCCTAACTGCATCCGGATGCACGAATGCTGTGAATCAGCCTGGACCAAGGGGCTGGGTGAGCTCAGCGCCAACCTCTACAACAGCTGGATCCTGCTCTGACTCTGCAACTCCACACAAGCAAAGTCTCTCATGCCTTCTCCTTCCCTCCTGGCTGCAAACACGTATCCTCCACTCTGAGCCTGGCTATCCCGCAGCACGCACAGCAGCGGATACCTTTGCACCAGCCTGGATCACTGGGTCCTTGACAGCTCTGCTCTTCAGAGGGTCCCGCATACCACAGAACACAACCATTCGACAACCCCAAGCATATCCAGCCTCATCGTAACCCTCTGAGCCCTCTGCCCCCATTTCAGACTGGCGAGATTGAGTCACAAGGAGTGTTTCTTGCTTTAAAAGACGTTATCGCTCCTAGCAGAAGGCCAAGCTTCTCCCTCCATCCATCCCAAAAAGCTCTTCTGATGATGGCCAGTGTAATAAAACTAACCTTCATGACATGATAAAAGGAGAGACATGTAATGAGATCGCTCAGGTCAGCGTGGCCAGGCTGAAGGGTGTGTTCACCACCTCAAAGAGCAGAAAATTGTGCTTTCACTTTCAAAGCAAGTGAATACAGCTATTCTCTGGGGTGTATAATTGCGTCCTTAATTGTTCAGCGTGCCCTCACTGAGAAAAACTCCTTCCAAAGCCAGCCCCACGACTCTCCTGCACGGAGTGGAGAGCACCCCCGGCCTCTGCCCAAGAGCTGCTCCAGCTTCTGGGGAACACTTGACTCAGATCCGCAATTATCGTGCTAAATTTGGGGCCAGAACTATTGCTCCAGTGGATTTCACCATGACTCATGTTTTGCAGGGTGAAAACTTATCCACAGCTGAGCTGCTTGTTTCACTGCACCTTTACCTGGTAGGCAAGCCACATTCTCAGGTGAAAAGACGTGACACCTCAGTCTTCATGGTCCCCGCACCAGAAAGCCTGGGTAGTTTGAGAATCAATCTAGATGTAAAGGTCTGGGAAGGACTAAGTTACTACCAAACCCCTCTGCCTAATGTTAGTGATGCCTTGTGTTGCAACAGAAATTAAAATTCTCCAGCTTAGAAGAAGCTACCTGATGCTCTGCCCTGTAGACTTGCCGCACACAACAGAGCATCTCAATGAACCCTGAGAGGCTCACCCAGGAATACCAACATCCCAGCATCACCTGGCCCTCTTGGTCTGCCTGCAGGCTGACTCCAGCACCTGACTTTGACCTGAAATCCCTGGTGAACTGCATTGTTACCAAGCTGGCCCACAGACAGAAACACTGAGATGTGGCTCCAGGACCACTGACCCACCCAAGTCTCATTCCTGACGGGCGGCCAAGCCCCCATCGAGCCTGGTTCTTGTGTCCACCCTGCTCATCCGGCTCTGCTCACCTTTCCACATCGCACGCAGGGAGCAAAGCAGGACCAGACACTGGCTTCACACTTGTTCTGCACATAACAGACCAACGCTACGCTCTAGGGCAGGGATTAGAGATATTCCTGAAGCAGGAATGATAAATAAAGAGAGGACAGAGCAGGAGAATAGCCCGGTGGTGCAGCCTTGGTGCAAAAGGAAGGTTTCCGTACCTCCAGCCCCAAGCAAAGCCCCCTCCCCCAAGGCTGTAAGTCACTTTGCTGGAAAAATGCTTCTGTGATGCTGTGAAATTGCTAGTACCAGCTCATCAGGGCGAGGATGATTAGATTAAGCGGCCACTGCTGGGGCAATAAAATCAGCCTTGCTTCATCAGGCTCTAGAAGAATTGCAGAGCCCGGAATGCACTGTGGGACAAAAGCTTTACAAAGTGATTTAGACGCAGTGAGACTAGTAGCTGGAGGCAGATAGGGCAGGCAGGGAGACACTGGAAAGTAGCATCAGTGGGCACAGACTGACCTTTACAGATCTTTCTTAACCCCACATTTATCCCTCCCTGCAGAAATCAGAGATGAAATGAATAATGGGGCCCACTGGACTCAGGGCATTGCTGGAGCCTGAAGAAAAATCCTATAACCTCTTCCCTCTGGGAGCAGAAGGGACATAGGACCCAGGAGGTTTCTATATGGGAGGCACAGGCATTTGGCTGGCAGTATATCAACTCAGCGTGTCCTCTGTGATCCTGCAGGCCACCTGCAGTGGGGGTGAAGGTAGATGGTTTCACTGCAGAGAGCACAAGAACAGGGGCTGGAATGTGGGTGGGTGGCATGGGGACACCACGCACTAGTAGAGGACGGGATCAGCCACTGCAAACAGCAGAGAGCTGCTGGGGGAGGTGTCCTGAAGAAGCACGCTGAGCACAGCTGTCCTGCAGGACCCGACACCAGGCTGGGTGTCTGTCTGTCTAGTGTGACCTGGGGAGGGTGGGCAGGTCCCCCCTCAAGGAGCTGAACTCTTTGATTATGCCATGATTGTCTTCCAAGCAAATTTAGCATTTGCAAGTACCATTTCAGAGATTTTCGTTCTCCCTGGGGATTTTTAAGGGGTCTGAGCACTCAAAACACAAAAGCTTAGGGATATGGGTTAGTGGGTTGGGTGGTGTTGGGTTGACGGTTGGACTTGACGATCCTTGAGGTCCTTTCCAACCTTAATGATTTTATGATGCTATAAACCCCATTAAAACTGCTCGAATTACACCAACTTGATGTGAACAATCAGTGGATTCTTCTGATGCCTCAGTGAACTAAAGTCTAAGGACAGAAATACTTTACAGCACAGATTTGGATGGATGGTCAATGAGGGAACTTCACACATTCAGATTTTATATAGATACATACACACAGATACACATCTACAGGGATGCTGCGT
The DNA here is from genome assembly GCA_013400615.1 of Syrrhaptes paradoxus. NCBI lineage: Eukaryota > Metazoa > Chordata > Aves > Pterocliformes > Pteroclidae > Syrrhaptes > Syrrhaptes paradoxus. The sequence continues at coordinate 15,866 of VZTO01007974.1, read as the reverse complement.
ATAGACCTGGGAGTGCTAAAGGCGTGCATGGACTCACACCTCTCACGTACCGCACCACTATTTCAAAATGCAGTCTTTGCTGGTGCAGTAAAGATAACCAGAGCTTGTCACTCTTCTGATACTATGACACCAAATTCAAAGCACAAAAGCTTTTGATTCTTAGGTGCTACAAGTTGGACCAGCTCTACCTGAATCCTCAGGGTCACAGACATTTACATCTGAAGAGAAGCATTTTGCTGTGATCTCACCGCTCAAAGTAGTTTCTAACTTTCACTAGAGGAGTATTCAGAAATGTCTGATTTGATGGCCAGAGGATATGTATTCAGACAGGAGTGGGTACACACTCACACTTACACACAGATACTGTTCATTCACATTTGTCAAAACAAAGTCACTGAATGCGCATTTTCCTCCTGTTTAAACCTCTGCAATTCTTTTCCATGTTTTGACAATGGCTCTGTGCAAACAATAACCTGTAAAAAGTCGAGTCTTTACAGTGAAGGAGACAGAATTTGGAAGTCTCAATATGTAATCTGCAATGTTAATAACCACATAAGCAGTATTAAAAATTCTCCCGGACGGAAGCATTTATAGCTGTCTGCAGATATTAATTTACAGTAGAAAGACAAAAAAACCCACCTTATCCAACTATGTTGCACCTTTTCTCTAGTACTATCCTCAGAAGCAAAAGCATTTTAAATCCAGAAAGCAGCCTTCATCTAGTTAAATGTGTTGTGGCAGTGCCTATGTACACTAGTACTGCATTACCTCTGCATTTGTATAACCAAGAGATTTTGTGGGATTTGGTCCAGAATGGATGGAACCAGTGGTGTGAGATGTCTGCTTGCCCACTTATTAAAAGGAAACTTCATCTAATTCCTCCAAATGCGTGCATCTTCTGTCCACCCTGGCATGACCTGAAGTTACCAAGCTGCCAATAAAATGTCACCTTGGCCAGTAAAATCAGAAGTGGCTTATTCTTTGGAGTGAGGCAATTTGAAACTAATATGAAGAGCATCTAAATGCAGCTACTTTGAAGATGATAGCTCATTAACTATAATTAAGAGCAAGTCATTTAAATACATGAAAGTAGAAAGGTGCATTCTCTGCTCTGACTGCATTTTATAATACACAATAATCCCCCTGGAAGTACCGGTTAACTCATCTTCTCTGGTTGAAGAATATCAAAGCATCTTTTAATTGTTGTTAATGCCCTGTTTATGAGGGATTCATGTCTAATTATTTGTGACTTGAATATTTAATCTCCCTGGAAAGTTTATATTTATTTTTTTCGGGGAGTCTTTCACTCTCATTACACGCCAAGGCTGCAGCCTCCCCTCCAGTTATTTTGAAGACATGGTTCAACAGATTGTTCTCCAGAGCAACTCCGGCCACTAGGCAGCTCCATGTTCTGATGGGGGGAGAAAAGCCACCACTACAGCCCTCATGGACCCTCTCACCTCTCCTCCCGCAGAGCGCTCTGGACTGGAGAGCACTCCTAGTCCTGCTCCAGAAAGCCTTGCACTCCTGCAGTGCCAGTTCCAGAAAGGTCTGATACCTTTGCCGGTCTCTTCATACTGAAGGGCTCTCCTGGATCCCTTGCGGGATGCTCTAGTGATACTCGACCCAGAAAGAAGAGGCAGGCATGAGGTACTCGCCCAAGGTGACTTGTTTCTGCCACTGAATAGTAGCGACCACCACTGCCTTCTCGCCTGAACCATCCCCTCTCTCCAACTTAGCTGTCACTACCCCAAAACTAAAGCATGGGGACGAAAAGAAATCCAGTCCGGTGCCTCTGGAGCAGGGTGGTGAGAGGAGAGGGCAGCTGTGGCTGCAAGGAGCCCAGCATCCCCGCTGCCTGCCCCCCCGGCTCGGGCTCTGCATCCCCCCAGAGCCCCCCTACCCCACCCCGGGCTGGCAGGGTGGCCGGGCACTGCCGGGAAGGATGCGCTGCCACAGAAGGTTGGAGGGGATTTCTCCTGGGGAAGGGAAAAAAAAAAAGGACCCCATGCACACTCTGCCTTCCAGTGCTCCCAACGCAAACCTTGCCACGGCACTAGAAAAGCCAGACCCCTTCCCCTGACCCCCTCCGGGCGCGCCGTGCAAGACCGGGCAGGCGAATCCCGGCTCTCGGCGGGGCACCGGGGAAACACCGCGACTGGGGGTCCCCCCGCTGCCTCCCGGGGTCAGCATCCCAGCCCGCCCCCCCGGCCCGGGGGCGGCCCCAATTCCCCGCGTTCCCCCGGGGCTCCCCAACCCCCCGCGGAGACTCCGTCGCGGCGGCTGCAGGAGCCGCGGTGCCCCCCGCCCCCGCTCCGGAGGATGGGGGCGGCAATTTGGTGCATCGCTTCCCGGAGAGGATGGCATGGGGTGGGATGGGGGAAAGGGGGCGTCACTCACCTCCCTGCAAGGTGACCCGCAGCGCGATGCTCCCCCCGCGGGGGGCTGCAGGAGGGTCGGCGGCGGCTCAGCGCAGCAGCATCCCGGCGGCGGAGGCGGCGGGGGGGCACCGGGCCGGGGGCCAGGCAGGGCGAGCGGGCGGCTGCACCGCCTGGCTGCACTGTGCGCTCAACTCGCGGGGAGGAGGAGGAGGAAGAGGAGGAGGGAGAGAGGGAGGCAGGCAGGCGGGGGGAGGCAGGAGAAGCAGTCCTGCGCGGCGGCAGCGCGGCCAACTTTCCTCCTGCAGCGGGAACAGCCTCGCATCCCCCGGGGAGGGGCACGGCAAAACCTTCCCCTCTCTGCCCCCCACCTCCTCCTCCCCCCTGCGCTTGCCTCCCAGCAGGGGGTTTCCGCTGGCCCCCACCCACCGGAGCTCAGCGCAGCACCCTCCACCCCATGGCGGGGGCACCGGCGCCAGCTGCCCACCCCCCCCCCCTTGCCCTGCCGCAGAGGGACCCCGCACCGCCCCCCCACCCACGCAGCAGGCACCTGCCAGCACGGAGCCTGACACACCAACTCCCCAGGACCATGGGGAAGCTCCAGCAGGTCTGAAGAACTTTTTTTTTTTTTTTTTATGATTTCTGTGATTTTGCAGCACGCCAGGCTGCACACTGCAGTGTTGGGGGGGTGCTCCGTGCTTCTCTAATAACTGCACATAACATGGATGAGCAGGGTTCATGCATTCCTCCTCCCATCCCCAGCAGGCCCGCTGGCCAAGTCATTTGCCTAAAAGCTTCTCTGCCACCACTTCTTTCTAGATGCTTCAATATCTGTGGCTCAAAACACTGTCGGAAGATCACATGCCTGGTTTAGATCACCGCTTTCTTTTGCTGCTGCGGGGAGGGAGAGACGAGGCCGTACAGCCCCGGTGCATTTTTGTTGCCTCCACCTTTCTACTTGGGTTCAGGCTGGTTTGGGTTCTTGTTATTCGTACCCGCAAAATAACCCATGCCAAATCTTTGCTGAAGGAGAGTGTTCAAGATTTAAAACACACATTAAATAACTTGAGCCTGTCTTGGAGATTTTCAGCAGAAAATCCCTCCAGCCCCATTTTCACCTCTTTCACAATATTTTAGTCATCTTCCAAACTCTTAACTTTGTTTTCAGTATATCCTAGTGATACTTGCAAAAGATTTTTCTCTCTATCTAAATATCTGGTCTGTTTTTCATTCCTGACTTGCTCCAGACTTCAAGGAGGTTTTATGTCTTACAGAAAACAGTTTCTTCCTTAACGTAATAGGCACTGTGAGAGAATAAATATGTAATCAGCAGAAAAAACAGCCCCAAATTATGATCACCCTGGTTCTCCAATGTGCTTTTCACCTTTCCTTTCTTGGGAATGGAAGCTTGTAAACCACATTCGTTATGCCTTCACCGAGTAAGACTTTTAGGAAAAAAAGACTGTCTTTCTGTTCTGCTTGTACAGGAACAAAACTGGATGGGGCTGGCTTGCCAACAAATGCCTTCTAGCTGCTACAGTGCAGATCCTTACCATGGGGCGTTAGTGTTACCGCTTGGGGATACCAGCTGGCTTGGATGGCTGGTGAAATCCTGGCAGAATACGGTTTCTTAGTGACCAAAAGCATTTGTGAAATAGGAGGAAACATGGCAAGATTTCTAAAATAATTTGTTAGGTTTTATTCCTTGGAAGAAAAAAAAATGGCATTTGTACAGAATACAGCAAGAAAGGGATTTCTGGGTCATCAAGTCAAATTTTATGGCTTCCAGGCAGCCACACGGCCTATGACCCTGTTTGTTTCCTTCTAAGACTTCCAAAACAAAGTCTTTTCCTCTAACCCTGTTGCTCCACCTTTCCCATTCACCCTGCACCAAACTAAGCACATTCCTCATTCATTCCAGGGAGCCCATGAGCCTTTGTGTGCATGAGGAAATCAGCCCTAATTTGGTTAACTTGAGTTTTGCAGCAGAACCAGGAAAACCTTTGTAGTGGAGCAATCACAATGCAAAAACCACGGTGGTTTGCTACACACTAGGCTCACCCTCAGCTGAGTTGTCAACCTCTTGCCAAAAGACCAACCGGGAAGGAGTTCACCAGTGTTCCAACTAGTATTAATTATGCTGCTTCCCTGTTTGCACTAATCTTGCCATAAACTGGCCTATTCCTTGCGCTGGAAAGCAAACGATGATGCCTGCCTGATCTGATTTTGATATTTGCAGCTCTCACCGTGCACCCGGTACCTTGCAGATTGACAATGGTGTGTCTTACATCACCCATGCCACCTTGAGAGAAGGGTTTTCAGAGACCCGTAGAGAGAGGTTTTTGGTGAGGCGAATCACAGCAGAGTAGTTTGTGATCTGGGGGTTTCTCTTCAGGTCTAGCAGTGTCGCTGGGAGTCCCCATCAGCAGCAGGCGAACATGCATAAGTCACTGTTCGTGCACTCTGCCAGCGCATTGCACAGCTTCTTGGTAAGAGCTGTGGGTGGGAGGAAATTGGGAAGATTCATGCTATGTGTTCAGCGGTGGTAACTAACCCTTTCTTTCTCTTTCTAAAGGCACTTTTCATTCCTCCAGGACTGATGCCGTGCACCTCAGTAGGGAAAGCAAAGTGCTGCGGTGACAGAGAGCAGCATGTGAAAGGGGCAAGGCAGGGGAGGAAGAAAAGTCCACCTCCCTTGGGTCTGATGACTGTCGGAGGCTTCCTGCAGCTGCTTGCTATTTATGTCAGCAACCTGGTAGGACAAATGACATAGCAGCCAGGGGCCCCGTCCTGCTTTGAGAAGAGGGGACTAAGCAATTGCTCCCCAGGGCCTCTGAGCAGGGCTCGGCTGTGGCCTGAACTCCTGAGAAGCTGAAGACCTGATGAAAAATAAGAACAAGAATAGTCCTTGCAAAGAAGAAGAGTGGAAGGCAAGGCCAGCTGCAGCAGAAGGAGAGATGGGAGGGATGCAGGGCATCCCTGGATCTTGTGGTCTCCTGCTGTCTGTGGGGAGCTGGGGATTTGGGAGCCACCCAGGCAGGATGCGAAGAGGAAAGGCCACTGGGAAGTAGAAATTACCAGAGATGTACAGACAGCTTTTCCTGCAACACAGGGCTTTGCAGAGGGTCAGGAAGGGGTGAGACTTCACAGGCATATATCATTATAGCTCCAGGGAAATAATTTCACCACTTGTTGCTCTGATCAGGGCTGTTCTAAGGACTTATACCGACCAAGCATTTGACCACTGGTTTCAGGGGAAGTGCTCTGAGTAACAGTGCCTGTTTGGAGAGACACGGCATCCTGATGGACTGCCTGCTCTGTGCTCTCCTGGCTGCTCTGTGCCACTGCAAGAGCCCTTGGAGATCAAGCTGCTCTGGAAGCCTCCTGGCCAAAACCACCTGGGAGGCACCACAGCGCGGGAGCAGGAGAGAGTCCCTGTCTGGAAACCACGTGTCGAATGCTGCTGGAATTGAGGACAAGCTTTGTGGGTTTGGGGAGCATTGTGAGCTGGTGCCTCTCTTGATGTGCTAAAATGCTCATGGGAGCTAGTGGGAGAAATGTTAGGATGTGGTCCTCAGCTGTCCAGGCAAAGTCGGAGGGTCTCTCTGGCATGGTGTATGCTCTTAAGGGCCCAGGACACCCTGAGCAGGAAAGTGGAAAGACAGATTACATCCCTGGGCTCTAGGAAGAGCAGCAGCACCACCTATCACCAGAGAAGAAAGAAGGAGGAAGGACAGACAGAGTGCAGCTCCTTCTCTGTTCCCAATACAAGATTGGAGCTCAGACTTTCCTTCTTCCAGACTTTCTGATAAAGGCTCCTGCTGACTCTGTCGAAGGATCCTTGTCCATGATCTAGCATCCTTCACTACAGAGGGAACAAAATCATCATCATCATCATAATCATCATCAAATCATTAAGGTCAGAAAAGACCTCAAGGATCATCAAGTCCAACCGTCAACCCAACACCACCCAACCCACTAACACATGTCCCGAAGCACCACATCTACATGTTTCTTGAACCTCTCCAGGGGTGGTGACTCCACCACTTCCAAATGTCACATAATGCCCCTAAAGCAACAGCTGTCCCCCGAGGTCACCTGAAGCTCTGCAGAAACAGAACCCAGTGAACATGGTGAGGTAGCCCAGCCGATGTGCTCAGCCTGAACAACTTGGGGCTGTGGTGGTGGAGTGATCCTGCTGTGGTGCAGAGCCAGCAGAGGGGGCTGGAAAGGACAAGGGCTGAAAGCTGGTATTTACAGTGACAATGAGCCTAATGAGCCAGGAAAGGGAAAGGGAAAGGGAAAGGGAAAGGGAAAGGGAAAGGGAAAGGGAAAG